>JAYESA010000015.1:104164445-104426945 GCA_036927795.1 Iris macrosiphon | reverse complement strand
TGCTGATGATAACTAAGAAAGGTTATATGTTAAAATAGAAATGTGGAGAGAAACTCTAGAATCAAAGGGATTTAAAACTAGTATAATGAAAACATATTACATAAAATAATTTCAACCCGAAGTCAAAGATAAATAAGGAGACAGTCCATACAAATAGACGAGATATCTAAGAGTGATATCATTCGGTATTTATGATTAATCATTCATTATGATTGTGATATTGAAAAGGATGCCATGCATCGCAAGATAGTAAAAGGCGTAAGGCGTACTCCTGATGCGAAGGGTTCATATTAGCTGAGGCACAAGGCGCGTGCCCGAGCGAAGCGAGACACACAAATATAAGAAATAAAACCAAATAACATAATAAAACCAACCAAAACATGTTAAAATATAACCAAATGAACTAGCAAAGTAACAGTCAACAAAACTAACAAGAATTTGTGTTCCCTAATAAGAAGAAACAATATAAAATCAACACAATTGTAAAATAATAGCAGAACCAATAGAACAATTATTCATCTTCATCAAACTCCATCAAATCATCATCACAATCATTACCACCAATACTTCCATCACTATCATTTTCTACCAGATGAGCCGATAGAGTCCAAATAAATAGCAAATACATAAGACGTGCCTTACTACGAGGCACATATGGAGAAAAGGACCTTGCCTAGTAAAGTATAAGACACAGCTGGTGCGCCTTACTGCGCGCCTTGGGCGCAACTTTGACTACAGTGATGCATAGAATATAATTAAAATACTATGCAGTTAAAAATGGTTTTTTCATGATAACAGTCCAGTAAAGTTATTGATATATCACCGATATATCGGATTTATAACGATAAATATCGGTTTGCATTTAAACACAATTTTTATACAAGATCAACACTTTTAATAGTTATCTATTACAAAATATGCATTACAAATTATGCAAGAAGAGTTTCTTAAAGCATTAAAACTAAAAGGTTCATAGTTCATTCCAAAACCAACATTAAAATATAAAAAGTACCGACTTCAACGGTTCAACTAATATGAATAAAAATGTAGCAGTCGGCAGAATAAGAATAAGAAGAAGAAAATGTAGCAGCAACAAGAAGATAGTTGCAGAAGAAGAAGAAGAAGAAGAAGAAGAAAGTTGCAGAAGAAGAAGAAAGAAGAAGAAAGTTGCAGAAGAAGAAGAAAGTTGCAGAAGAGAAGAAGAAGAAGAAATTAAGTTGAAGAAGAAGAATACGACGACGAAAAAGAAGAAACGTACCAGCAGCCGCAGCAACAGGTTATCCGCTGCTTCTTTTTTTCTCTCTCTTCCCCCGCGTGACCCATCCCCTCTTTAAACCTAACATAACTATGATATATCAGTTTTTTTCAAAACCGATATATCACATCATATCGGTCATATCGGCCGATTATATCGGTTCCGATATTTAACTAATATTTTCCAAAAGAAAAATCGATTTAGGACTGATACCGATATATATCGGTTATATAACCGATATATATCGGTTATTAACTACATAGTCAAAATATGATGGTTGTAATGGAAGAGCGTCTCTGGACTACTTTGTGATTGTAAGATACCTTTGAAGTTGAAAGAAAAATTAGACAACATTGATAAAGCTCAACCATGTTTTATGGATCAGAATGTTGGACAATTAAGAAACATGTCCAAAAAGTTAGTGTAGCCGAAATGAGAATACTAAGATGGATGAGTGGCAATACATTAAAGGATAAGATAAGAAATGAGTGTACCCATAAGAAAGTTCGAGATGGCACCAATTGAGGACAAGATGAGAAAAATCGACTTAGATGGCTTGCACATGTGCAAGACATACTAATAGATGCTCCAATAAGGAGCGATAAAAATGTAGTTAATAAAGCTGCTAAAACTAGAGGTAGACGTAGATGAACATAGCTTGTTAAATTGGGGATAAAAGCTTTGTTGTTATATATATATATATATATATGGTAAACGGGATATGAGCCTTAGACTCATATTCCTATATGAGTCATGCACATGTGGACCAATAGGAATGGATACATCCCATGTGCACTAGTACACTCCATTCCTATTGGTCCACATGTACATTGGCTCATGTAGAAATATGAGCCTATTGCTCATATCCCTTTTTTTCCATATATATATATATATATATATATATATATATATATATATATATATATACCCGGGGTGTGGCCTAGTGGGAGGTCACGGGAACATGGGAGGGGCGGGCGAAAAAGAAACGAAAAGTGTCTAACATATTTTCTCACAAAATGTTTGATTTTCTTTGGTCAGTCATAATGGCGATTCTTCTAGTGGCATCTCAACCATTTGAATAGTGATAGAAGGTGTCAACATAGTTGACGTTGTAAAGGAGGATCTGCATAATAGGACTTTCATCACCGACAATTGTACAACTTACAGTGATTATATCATTATCTGGTACATGTCAGCTGCACTAAAAAGCTAACAAATAACAATCAACAAATGAACAAAGAACTTGTCAAAACATCAAATAATACATGAACATATGTGATGCTGGTAAAATATTCAAAGCATATTCATCACCCAGACAATAATAGATGTACAATTTGTACCTAAGGAATGAGGATCTCCAACCGGATCTTTAGCCTGAATGACAATGAAAATCAAATGAAAGTAAGTTAATGCTGAAACTGAACTACAGTAACATAAAACAAATTAGTTTCAAGCCCGGTGCTTGGGAACATCTCAAGGTAACCGTAACTAAGTAAGTCTTTATGATAATAGGAAAATAGAAAGTTAAATGGGTACTGTCAATTCTCCATTAGATATTCATCAAGGCAGTTGAAATTCAAATGCCGTGGTACCTAATATCAACCCCAAATACTGTGAACTCATGAGAAAAAACACCAAACTACAATAATATTTTTATTCTCAGTCATGGACATTGTTTAATATTCACAGAAGTATATATCTAAAAAGTGCAGGTTCAAGACATTTCTATAAAGAACAATCAATCATCCTGAAAAAGTTTGTCAGATAATATATTTTAGGCACAATAAATTAATTAGCTTTTATTATCCTCAAATTACAACTCAGTATAGCATTGTCTTCATGCTACTTAGTGTGTTTGGCTTGAGGGAAAGTGAGGGAAAGGAAAATAAAATGAAAGAGAAAATATGATAAGCATGCCTGGTTAGGAGAGAAAGAAAAAGAAAATTGAGACAAAATAACAAACACAAAATTCCTTATCATTTCAGGAGTCCTCCTGAAATGATGGAATTCCATTCTCTCTAAACCTCTCCATCCCTCTCTCTCCTCTCTATTGCTCTTCCCCATTCTCTCTCTTTCCTCCCTCCTCTCTCTTCTTCTTCTTCTTCTTCTTCTTCTCTCTCTCTCTCTCTCTCTCTCTCTCTCTCTCTCTCTTACAATTTTCATCTTCACTTTCTTCTCAAACTTTCTTATCAACCAAACAAACAAAATATTACTTTTCTTTTTCTTTTTCTTTCTTTCCCTCACATTCCCTCCAACCAAACATACCCTTAGTGTTCCCTTGGAATGAGATGGGAAACAGGAAAAAATACTGTGTACACATGGAAGGAAGCTAGAAAGATATCCTCTATTATTTACTCTCACCAATATATGGATATAGGTGCAAAATGCTTCACGTATACCCATGCTTGACACAGGTTATACAACCAGGCTATCAGCAGATAGAAAATTATGGAGGTTAAACAGAGGGACCTATATATGGTTGGATCCCACTAACTGATTTCTATTCAGAAATTAACACAACTTTTATATTATGAAACACATAATATGATCATATCATTTAGAATTGAAAGACATTCCAAATTAAATGGATAACATTTTAAACTGGTAGACAAGTAGAATTCACTTAATTAACAGTCATATTTAATCAGTATGTGCACGGTTAATGAAAGAAGGCACAAGGCACAACATTAATACTATAGGGAAAGGAACAAAGCAGATAGATAATTCATACCTTAGAACAACAAGAATCTTCAACATTCTGCAAGGATGATGTCGTACACGACATGCCCTCTATGGGTGATGGCCCCATAACTGATTTGGACTTGTCCTTTTCAGCACGCTCATGTGAAGAGAACAAATCAATCAGCATACCAGGTTGAATCTCAACATCAGCGGCAGGCACATTGATCTTAAAAATCTCTTTCAAGCAGTCTTTAACGACACTGATGCCTTCAAAATCAACCCCCGGTGCAGGTTGAACTGTCGTAGAGAAAGCAAAATCGATGTTATGATGAAGTAAAACAACGAACATGTAAACTTTGTATCTAAGGCATACAACACAATTAGGGGTGAGCAATATGCGGTTTGAAAACCGATAACGAATCGATCCGACCCGTAATAGCAGTTTGGGTTGGATTTGAAAAATTCGGATCGGTGGTCGGTTTTAACATATGAGAAATATGATCGGTTCGGATGTGGTTTGGCAATCGGTTCCCGACCTGAACAGACAACCGAATATGCATATGAAATTAACCAAAAAAAAAATCTGCCCTAACTATTTAAAGTAAAACTCTTTAGAACACACTCTCTCCTTACCCTCTCGTTTCATTTCTTCAGCCGATTCTGTCTCTCTGAGACTAGAGCCCCCTCCCCTCCCCTGACCCCTCTTTCCTCTAAAGCCTCCTCTGTCCTAATTATTTCTTCTCCTTTGTTGCGGCTCTGGCTCTCTCGAGTCTCCAGTTCTGTTGCGGGCTCGGGCTCTCTCGAGTCTCGATCTAACCTAAATCTGCCGAGAAACCCTAAGCATTTCTTGATCTCTCGATTTAACCTAGATCTGTCGAGATCCAACCTAGATCTGTCGAAGTGGGCAATTTCGGACTCGGAATCCTTTATTCTGGTAATAAATTACTATATCTCGATTTTAATTTTTTTACAAATATTTATTTATTTAATTTAATTTTGTCCTAATTAATTTGTTATTTTCTTGCATAAATCATCTGAGTTTGAGGCTGATCTCTACAGTGAGTACACTCTCAGCTGCAAGGTTTGTCTACTGTGGTTGTTATTCTCTTTTTTACTTGTGGAAAGTTCTGTAAGGGTGTCTGCTTTCTTCTTGTTTTGGCATAATTTCATGACGGGCCATTGCAATTATAGAAAAAATTAGTGGAATTTTGATGATATTTTGTTCTTCTAAAATTGGTGCTTGTTTATAAAGATGATTTGTTTTCTTGTTTGACATAATTTTCAGTATTTCATTTTGTGCACTACAATTATAGTAAACTATGGGAGAATTTTGACAATTTCTTGCTTTTTGTACTACTAGTTACTGACATTCTTTTTTCTTGTATGAAAGTTTATAAAGATGAGTGATTTTTTCTTCTTCTCATGTTTGGCATAAATTTTCATAATTTCGTTACATGCTTACTGCAATCGTAGTAAACTGTATTTCGTGACATACCCAATTGCCCATAAAATTGAACCAACCGAAAACCGAACCAATCTAATTCGGTTCGGTTCTGGTTGTTTTTTTTTTAAACGATTCAGTTTTCGGTTTTTAAAATTGCGGTTTACGGTTTTTGTCGATTTTTACACATACGATTTGGTTCAAGCCGAACCGAACCGTTGCTCACCCCTAAACACAATGTGTGATACTTTACAAGTAGGGTCAATTTAAACATTGACAAAGTCAACCAAACATTGACAATACAAAAATGTTGCTGATAAAATTCATTATCCTTATAGAAGTTATCCCATATCTCTAAGGGTTCTATTTATAAAGAGTAAGTTTCTTATAGTCGACTATGAAAAGTAGCTTCACAGTTAAAAATAAATAGCCATTCAAAATATTAAATGAATATGTGATCATAAGCTCAGAAAATGAATAGAGATGAGAGATGAATTCAATTGACATCAATTGACATAGCACCAGTAGAAGCACTACACCCGTCAATTCAGTACAGCCTATGTTAAATACATACCAATATGGCATCATCAAAAAATTAAAAATACATAGAAATATGGTGACATGATAATATATAACGTCACAGCAATTATGAAAAACTAAGATATTATATGAAGGGGATATAGAGATAAATTAAATAAACAAATAAACCCTAGCTTCTTAACAAAATATAGTCAAAATTGATAAATAAAATTTTAAAAACACATTTAATTTCGTATCCCAGAAAATAAAATAGAGCACGGCAGGAGCCTAGGAAGCAAGAACACTCCAAAGATCAACATCTTGTGTCAGGCAAGTATGGAACAAAGATGCAACACTCCAGAATAAACTAGGACAACATATAGTGTCCGTGTCACCGTGCCTGCACCATGTCATGTTGCATTCCTGTCAAGCAACATAGTACACCATAGTATACACACATTGTGTCGGTTAAAAGGGGAAGGAAACTAGTATTATTGGTTTAAATTTAAGAGAGCATCATATAGAATTTACAAAAGAAAAAAAATTAATCATGAAACAATTATAATGTAGCTAGTGAACATTGAACCAGAGGACCTCTCGGTTATAATCTCACATATTTTGGTGTCCTAGGTGCAGGGTCGGCCCTGGGGTAAGACCAACAAGAGTTTGGGCTTGGGCAACCCCCCCCCCCCCCCCCCCCTTCAAGTTGAGGTTGAAATTAACCTAAAAAAATGTTGCCTTATTTCAGAGCTAATCTTAAGTTGGCAATCAAAATATTTTTTCAATAAATATATCAGAAATGAACATGATTATGTTTTAGTCCTCCTGGCTTGGAGTGTGTGTGTGTGGGGGGGGGGGGGGGGGGGGTGAATCTTGGATGCTTGTTAACTTGTTCCTATCCCAAGAAATGAACATGATTATGCTCTATCAGAACTTAGCCTGAAACCAGCGAAAAATATTAAGCTCCAACAAGATTAGGCATGACTCCCTCCCACTTGTCCATCTTTATGAGACGAATCTAAATGTGTTCTGTAGATAACAAATTTTTCATGAAAGAGATTAAGCCCAACTAAAGGCAGTGAGATGCACTTATTAGGAATTAATAACAAAAAAAATTTGCAATTACTTCCATATCCACGTTTGAAATGTGGATGTTAAATGTGCATTACAATCAATGGCAGACATGAACTGCAACCCACTTTTTGGGCGAGTTTATGTCTCCCGTTCAACAGTGAAGAAAACATGAAAAGTGACGTGAAAGTGACGGACACTAAATCTGAGGACTAAAACATCCAACATTCACGTCACTCTCCTACAACCAAACAGTCCCTAAATTGAAGTTGTTAAAAAATTATCTTCGAACCACCATGTTCACAAGAAAGATTAAATGGATTAGCTATGATCTCAATTGAAAATGAGCAACTAAAAAAACTTAAGTATGATCACTTAATTGAAGAATTTGCTTCAAAAAATACAAATATAAGCATTTTTCTTTGAAGCGGATTGTGCTAGTTTACAAAAGTACTATGACCAGACTTATTTGTTATTTGTTATTGTTGTAATCAAGATTTTATGATATAGTTAAAGCTAAAAGCACAAAATAATCTTGATTTTATCAAAAAATATCTATATAATTTTATTGTTATTATTTTTTCAACAAAGGGCCAGGGACAACCAAAATTAGCTCTGACTAGGACAACCCAACCTCATGGGCCGGCCCTTCCTAGGTGTATCTTTTGAGTGTCCAGTTCGTGTCTGACACGACGTGGGCCACATTTCCGGAGCGTCCGTGCTTCCCTGGGCATGGCGAAGCGTCGCAACATAAGGTACGGCTGCACAAATATTTTTTCAACATTGACTCTGTTGTAATTTAGTTACCTAAGTATAATCAAAAACCCTAGTTCCAGATTGATATGGACCAAGAACCCTAATTCATGGATTATTTGAAATAAATAAATAAAGAGAGAGGAACGAGGAGTGACGAACCGGAGTCGAGGAAATCCATGAACGCGAGGACGACTCGGCGACACGTACGAGAGTCCGATCTCAGAGTCGCCATTTCTTTCTTCTTCTTTTCCCTCCCCCTTCCCCTTCCCCTTTCCCTTTCACTCTGTTAAAAAGAAAATCCTAACAAATGAAATTAGAATTATAGGGGTTTGGTCGCAACTAAACCCGAAACCCCTACTGGGCCCATTTGGCACCGCGGTGATTCAGGGGTCCATCTATCCCTACTAGTATATATACTCCATACTACTAGGCATCTTCACGTACATTACTTACAAAAAAAATCAGATATTATTAAAAAACTTGATTAAAATTTAAATTATATTAAAATAATTTGAAAAATATTTGAATGTATTTTAATTAAAAAAATTATAGATATGTTTTTAGAACTTTTGATATATGTTTAGATTATATCATATAGTTAATTTAATTATGATTTGAATATTGAATATAATCTAATTTGGACTGGTCATAGATATGTTTATAAGATTTTGGATATATGTTCAAGTAGTTAGAAGAATTTTTTGTGTAAAGGATATACATACGGTGGTTAGAAGGATTTTTTAAATAAAATAAGAATATACTTGTCACATCCCGCATCCAGAATACGGGATAAATACGGGGACGGATGTGGCCAGCTACACCGTACAAGATATGAAAACGTCGTACGGCGATGTTGTCTAGAAGACAAGTGGGAGGACTTTACCATGCCACTGACGACTCCTATGGTCAAACAAATCATATCTCAATCAACACAAGAAGCAATAAAGAGTATATCATAAATGCGATGGGTAAGGCGTCCCAAACACATATGCATACATAATTGTCACGCCCCAGTCCCAAAATACCGAGGGACCGGACACGTGGCAATGGCCAGCAGCACACTCCGATGGACAAACCCAATTTAATGGATCCATCGGGACATACTTAAGCTGTAAAACAATAATCAGGGTTTACTAATCTCATCCACATAAATGAATATATCAATATCAACAAAAGAAATATAAACATCAACATCAAGTCACAAGTAATTAAATCGGGGAACAACCCGATAATCAAGTCTGATACAATTGTTCATTTAAACAAGAATGTAAAGAACATCGCAGACTGAGTATGGAAGAAACATATACTCAGGAAAATCTATGACAATCACCTAGTCCTCGATTCCTGGTTCTGCTCCACTATATGCACCTGCTCCTGCTTCTGCTCCTGCTAATGCTCATGTCCCGTATACCTCGGGATAGATCTCGTCTGCAAATCCTGAGGACATAATCCGGATCCAGGTCCTCAGGGGACATAGCAAGGTACAATATAACTCAAGCCAAAATAAATGCAGTGCAGAAATAAATGAAACAATAGGGTAAGCTATATAACCATCTATGTGAAATGCAAGATGAGAGCATCCCTAAAACTCAGGCTGAGACCACTACAAGCTCTGTGTCAGGGAGCCGGGTAGCAGTGATATCACTAGTAGAGTGCCTAGCTCTAATGTTGAGTCTAAGGCCTCACCATAATAAATATATATAAATCAGCCTGTAGCCTGTGTGTCTCTCCCCACCCAATGTAATCACACGTCTCATATCCATAACACGCAAGATCAAAACTAATGCAGCAAGTCATATAATGATCTAAGAATATAATGTCTATGTCATAAAACCTGTATCCTATACAGAATCACCATGAATATCTCAGGAAGATTCTGTCTCATGATTTGTGTCAGGTATCCTGGGTATAACGTACTTGATTATGCAAGTACGAGAATGTAAAGGGTCACGATGTCCATCTCTAGGTGACTTTACACAACTCTGCCTACAGTGTTGGCACCCCACTATTAATCGGTCGCTAAGTAAGTCACACGGTCCTAGGTCAAGCATGCACAATAATGTATATATGTCAAGAAAATAGGTAGCAAAAACTGCAGAGTTTGGCAAGGTACACTTGCCTGGGGTTCTGTCTCCAACTGTGGCTCTAACCTCAGTGGGAATTGCAGGTACTGCTTCGGTTGCTGAAATAGACATCACCATCAGATTCAGAAAATATCAAATAGCTAAAAACGCCTGTCCTTGAGTCCAATTTGGACACAGGGGCAAAAATGACATTTTCTGGTCAGAGCGGGGTCCACATGTGAGCCGCTTTGCACCAAAAAATGTGTCAGGAACAAAGGTCTCCAAATTTGTCAAACTTAGTATCAACGGGTCCAGAACGATGATACGAACCCAACGGAACTTTCAGAATTGGATTTTGATGAGCCGATCACAAAATCGCCCGTCAAGTGGAGACGGTGGGGCCCACAATACACGATTTTGTCAACGTTCTCAGAATCGAACCAAACTTGGGTCACAGGACCAGCGTATTGCTACGAGTCCAATGGCGCAAGTTTTGTTTCGATCTGACGTATGTACACTAAGTTACAGCAAGATTCAGAACAGGCGAATACAGGACGTTGTCGACGGATACGCGTTGATTCCGGTGTGCATGCGCATCCAAATCAACTTCTGCGAAATCCCGCACGTCCGTATCGACGGCGCGCACGTTTCGGTGAAGACCGCACGCGACCAAGTCGTCCCGTTTGGCGGGGCGTACTCAGTTCCGGGGTGAAACGAGGTATTATTTTTCCTGTTTTTGGATCGCGGTTTGCGATCACCACAGGACGCGACACACCGAGCGGGTTGCACGGGCATCGAGAGGGTCACGCAGCCAACGCGTCACAACAGACGAAACTGAAGATTCTTCGTGTTCGCGTGTCGTCTCGACACGAGCTGTGTCCTGTGTCCGGGCTGCTGTTGCCGTGTCTGAGCTAGGGTTTAGGGCTCAGGCGGCCAGGCTTCGCCGGAGGGAGGCGCTGATGGAGGCGGCTGGGCTCGGGGGCGGCCGGGCTGCGCTGGCGGAGGCGGGGCGGCACTTGATGGTGGCGGTGGCACGACGGGGCTGGCCCGCTGCTGCTGCGGGGTCGACTCGCCGGGGAGGGTCGGGTGCAGCGGAGGCGGAGACGAGGTCGAGGCGGCCGGGTGCAGGCGGAGAAGACGGCTACTAGGGCGACGAGGCTGGAGGGTGGAGCTGGAGGGCGAGGCTCCGGGAGTGGAGGTGGTCGGGTGGCCGAGAGTCGGTGAAGGCGGCGGAGCTAGGGCAGGGGGCAGAGGAGAGCTCTGAGGGGGTTTTTATAGAGGCGGAGAGGGAGGCGGATGGCCGGACGTTGCGGAGGAGGCGGAGGGTTGCGGGGGACCGTTCGCAGGGGAGGCGGAGAGTCACAGCGGTCGGCGGCGACGGGAAGCCTAAGGGTCGGCCGGCGGTTACTCGGCTGTGGAAGGAGAAGGGTTTCGGGCCGGGCCGGGTCGGGTCGGGTCGGGCGGCGGATCCGGCCCGATCCGCTAAATAAAAAGCGGGTTTGGGTATGCGGGTTTCGGGTCGTGGGTTAGACCCGGATCCGACCCCTAACTCAGGGTTGGGTTTGGTTCAGCTAAACCGGTCTGGGTTGGTTCGGTTTGGTTTAGTTTAAATAAACCGAGTTTATTTCTAGGTTTATTTTGGTTTAATTATACAATGGTTTTTAGGGCTTTAAAAATACTTCCGGGGTCCAATAAATTCCCGGAAAATTACCCTATGTCTAGTTTTTCATTTTATACCAAAAAATATTATTTCCATAATATTTTAATATTATTTAACATTATTTAAAAATCATTTAAAATTAAAATACCTTAGTTTTAATAGAGAAAAATCCCAGAAAATTCCATAAAATTGTGAAAAATCTATTTTAAAAATTTCTGAAAAATCAGGGGGTTTACAATCTACCCCCCTAAAGAGAATTGCGTCCTCGCAATCAAAGAATAACTGATCAACAGAGATGACACGGTTGCAAACATTTTTCGAAGCACATTACTATCAAGAAGAATCAAAGTTGAGGGTGTAAGAATAACACATAGGGAAATTTATTTCCCTAAGCGATAAAGTTATACAATTTCCCGAATGAAGGAAATCTAGAAAATTACAGTTTTTAGAAAACTAGGTTATCCTTTAAAAACATATTAGATTAACAATTCTAGGTTATCACTAGGTTATCTATTATTAGCAAGTTAAAACTGTCAGGTCAAGTCTAAGGTCACGAACCAACGTGCACGAACTAAAGCAATACTAGAAACGGATAACTATGAAAAAAAACTTACGCGCATTAGCTACTCCATGAATCTGTACGTCTTCCAAGGTCATCGCAAAGGCTTGTCCGCGTCCTTGTGGTGGACTCCTCTGCTGCTGCTGGACCTGCTGGAAGAGTGTTGTCTGTTTGATTGCCTTGTTGAGTTGATTGACCTCTATCTTCTGGTGTTACTTCATCTTCGTAGGTGACCACAGCACCTTGTGGTGTTCCTGCAGGAGTCTCGTTGCTTGATTATGATTCCATTACTCTGTATCCA
The DNA here is from genome assembly GCA_036927795.1 of Iris macrosiphon. Classification (NCBI taxonomy): domain Eukaryota; kingdom Viridiplantae; phylum Streptophyta; class Magnoliopsida; order Asparagales; family Iridaceae; genus Iris; species Iris macrosiphon. The sequence continues at coordinate 104,414,638 of JAYESA010000015.1, read as the reverse complement.
AAATAAACTATAAAAGGAGCACAAGAATCAAGGCAGGATGCAAGTCAAGAAATAAATTCGAATCCGATATAGATGTCAAGAACGTTTCAAGCAAGTGGATGAGATCCTAAAACTTATCCTATTCTTATTGCAGGCCTGTTCGGTCCCTAAGTTGAAACCAAACAATTTAGTTGTTGACCTGCATAGGCCACCACAAAAACCATGTCACGCCCCAGTCCCAAAATACCGAGGGACCGGACACGTGGCAATGGCCAGCAGCACACTCCGATGGACAAACCCAATTTAATGGATCCATCGGGACATACTTAAGCTGTAAAACAATAATCAGGGTCTACTAATCTCATCCACAGAAATGAATATATCAATATCAACAAAAGGAATATAAACATCAACATCAAGTCACAAGTAATTAAATTGGGGAACAACCCGATAATCAAGTCTGATACAATTGTTCATTTAAACAAGAATGTAAAGAACATCACAGACTGTGTATGGAAGAAACATATACTCAGGAAAATCTATGACAATCACCTAGTCCTCGGTTCCTGGTTCTGCTCCACTGTATGCACCTGCTCCTGCTTCTGCTCATTTAATGCTTTTGTCCCGTATACCTCGGGATAGATCTCGTCTGTAAATCCTGGGGACATAATCCGGATCTAGGTCCTCAGGGGACATAGCAAGGTACAATATAACTCAAGCCAAAATAAATACAGTGCAGAAATAAATGAAATAATAGGGTAAGCTATATAACCATCTATGTGAAATGTAAGATGAGAGCATCACTAAAACTCATGCTGAGACCACTACAAGCTCTGTGTCGGGGAGCCGGTAGCAGTGATATCACTAGTAGAGTGCCTAGCTCTAATGTAGAGTCTAAGGCCTCACCATAATAAATATATATAAATTAGCCTGTAGCCTGTGTGTCTCTCCCCACCCAATGTAATCACACGTCTCATGTCCATGGCACGCAAGATCAAAACTAATGCAGCAAGTCATATAATGATCTAAGAATATAATGTCTATGTCATAAAACCTGTATCCTATACAGAATCACCATGAATATCTCAGAAAGATTCTGTCTCATGATTTGTGTCAGGTGTCCTGGGTATAACGTACTTGATAATGCAAGTACGAGAATGTAAAGGGCCACGATGTCCATCTCTAGGTGACTTTACACAACTCTGCGTACAGTATTGACACCCAACTATTAATCGGACGCTAAGTAAGTCACACGGTCCTAGGTCAAGCATGCACAACAATTTATATATGTCAAGGAAATAGATAGCAAAAACTGTAGAGTTTGGCAAGGTACACTTGCCTGGGGTTCTGTCTCCAACTATAGCTCTAACCTCAGTGGAAATTGTAGGTACTGCTCCGGTTGCTAAAATAGACATCACCATCATATTCAAAAAATATTAAATAGCTAGAAACGCCTGTCCTTGAGTCTAATTTGGACACAGGGGCAAAAATGGTATTTTTTGGTCAGAGCGGGGTCCACATGTGAGCCACTTTGCACCGAAAAACGTATCAGGAACAAAGGTTTCCAAATTCGTCAAACTTAGTGTCAACAGGTCCAGAACGATGATACGAACCCAATGAAACTTTCAGAATTGGATTCCGATGAGCCGATCACAAAATTGCCCGTCAAGTAGAGCCGGTGGGGCCCAGGATACACGATTTTGTCAACGTTCTCAAAATCGAACCAAACTTGTGTCACAGGACCAGCGTATTGCTACGAGTCTGATGGCGTAAGTTTCGTTTTGATCCGACGTGTGTACACTAAGTTACAGCGAGATTCAGAACAGGCGGATACGGGGCGTTGTCGACGGATACGCGTTAATTCCGGTGTGCACGCACATCCAAATCAACTTCTGTGAAATTCTGCAAGTCCATATCGACGGCGCGCACGTTTCGGTGAAGATCGCACGCAACCAAGTCGTCCCGTTTGGCGGGGCGTACTCAGTTCTGGGGTGAAACAAGGTATTATTTTTCCTGTTTTTGGATCGCGGTTTGCGATCACCACAGGACACGACACACCGAGCGGGTTGCACGGGCATCGAGAGGGTCAGAGCTAGGGTTTAAGGCTCATGCGGCCAGGCTTCGCCGGAGGAAGGCGCTGACGGAGGCGACTGGGCTCGGGGGCGGCCGGGCTGCGCTGGCGGAGGCGGGGCGGCACTCGATGGTGGCGGTGGCACGGCGGGGCTGGCCCGCTGCTGCTGCGGGGTCGACTTGCCGGGGAGGGTCGGGTGCAGCGGAGGCGGAGACGAGGTCGAGGCGGCCGGGTGCAGGTGGAGAAGAAGGCTGCGAGGGCGGCGAGGCTGGAGGGTGGAGCTAGAGGGCGAGGCTCCGGGAGTGGAGGTGGTCGGGTGGCCGGGAGTCGGTGAAGGCGGCGGAGCTAGGGCAGGGGGCGGAGGAGAGCTCTGCTGGGGTTTTTATAGAGGCGGAGAGGGACGCGGATGGCCGGACGTTGCGGGGGAGGCGGAGGGTTGCGGGGGACCGTTCGAAGGGGAGGCGGAGAGTCACAGCGGTCGTTGGCGGCGGGAAGCCTAAGGGTCGGCCGGCGGTTACTCGGCTAGGGAAGGAGAAGGGTTTCGGGCCGGGTCGGGTCGAGCGGCGGATCCGGCCCGATCCGCTAAACAGAAAGCGGGTTTTGGTATGCGGGTTTTGGGTCACGGGTTAGACCCGGATCCGACCCGCTAACTCAGGGTTGGGTTTAGTTCAGCTAAACCGGTCTAGGTTGGTTCGGTTTGGGTTAGTTTAAATAAACCGAGTTTATTTCTAGGTTTATTTTGGTTTAATTATACAATGGTTTTTAGGGCTTTAAAAATACTTCTGGGGTCCAATAAATTCTCGGAAAATTATCCTATGTCTAGTTTTTCATTTTACACCAGAAAATATTATTTCCATAATATTTTAATATTATTTAACATCATTTTAAAATCATTTAAAATTAAAATACCTTAGTTTTAATAGAGAAAAATCCCAGAAAATGCCATAAGATTGTGAAAAATCCATTCTAAAAATTCTTGAAAAATTAGGGGATTTACAATAATCATGAGAGATAACATAACGTAAAGATACATTAGTTGAATATACAAAGGTACGTAAATGTATAACTAGCCGCACTCCATAATATATATCAATATTGTCTAGGACAGAGCATTAATCGGTTTTAAACATTAAACCGAACCGGACCGAACCGAATAGGCTATTCGGTTCGGTTCAAAACAGTTTCGGGTCGGATTCGGGTTTAGAAAATAATAATATCGGTTATCGGTTTCGGGTTCGAATTTTGAATTCGGTTTCGGGTAAAAATCGAAAACCGAATTACACAGTGTAAGTACCAAAATACCCTCAGTCCTAACCCTAGGTATATAATATCATTTCTCTCTCCCTCTCCGCTCATTTCCTTTCTCTCCGGTCTCCGCTCATTTTCTTTCCTTCCCTTCCCTTTCCCTCAGTCCTCACTCAGATCCCTGCTGCCGCTCTCTTTTCTCTTCCGGTGACCGGTCTTCCCTTCCCCCCTCCCCCAAAACCCTAACAGCCTAACTTCACCAGTTCACCTCTCATCTTCGGACCCCGCTGGTCGCCGTCGGCTGGCTGGATCTGAAGTTCTGACTTCTCATCGCCGTCGGCTGGCTGGATCTGAACTAGATCTGAAGTTCTGACTTCTCGCCGCCGTCGGCTGGCTGGATCTGATAGTCCTGCCTCTTCTCACCGTCTCTCTTCTCTGGATCTGAAGTTCTGACTTCTGAAGGCTGGATCTGAAGTTCTGAAGGCTGGATCTGAACTTCTAAGTTCTGGATTTGAACTTCTGAAGGGTGGATCTGAAGTTCTAAGGTCTGGATCTGAACTTCTCTACCATTTTTAAAAATATTTGTCATATATATTTTGTTTATTATTTGTTTCTCCTAACTTGTTCTAATTTTTTTTTTCAGATCTACGGATCTGAACTTCTGGAGTCGGGATCTAGCAATATAGCTAGGTAATATTTTTCTCTAGCAGTATATGTCATATTTTATTTATTTCTTACATTGGATCTAAACTTCTCTACCTTTCTGGAGTCGGGATCTACGGATCTGAACTCTACCTTTCATTTAAAAATATGTTATTTTTTACAGCAGTATATGTTATTTTTCTAGCAGTATATGTTATTTTTTACAGCAGTATATGTTATTTTTCTACCAGTATATGTTATTTTTTATAGCAGTATATAAAAATATGTATTTCTCTAGCAGTATATGTTACTTTTTACATTGTGTAGATCAAATGTGTAAAAAATAACAAATTTTTAGCATGCAGCATGTTTAGATGAAATGTGTAAAAAATAACAAATGTTAGTTAATGTATTTATGTTTCTGTTTCTTATTATGCATGCAGCATGTTTAGATCAAATGTTTAGCATAATTATACATATTTTATTTCTGTTTCTTATTATGCATGTTTAGATCAAATGTTTCATGTTTAGATTAAATGTGTAGATCAGTAACTTGTAATACATTTCTTATTTCTTATTATTTCTGGCAATATATTTCTCTCATTTATTATTTATGAAAATATATTTAAAGTCTGGAATCTGGTTATAGCAATATATTTCCTTTATTTATTATTTCTCTTGTTAGCAATATTTTATTTGTCAGATGAGTAGATCAGTTACATTAGTAGAGTTATTTTGATAAAATGTGCAAATTAGATATGCATGTACATGTTCTTGTAAATTAGTAATTAGATATGCTTCATGCATGTTCTTGTAATTTTTTTGTGAATTATATATGCATCTAAATGTTTTATAAATTAGATATGCATTTTAATAATTATAGTGTACTGGTTCTGAAGTGTTTTCTTGAACTGTTTGTATATTGTTGAATTGTGTGCATGTTCAACAATCTGAAGTGGGTGCTCTGGAATTTATCTTGGCTTGAATCGCTGTAAGAATTCTCTCTTTGCATCTTGGGTGTTCTGGAATAAATATATGTCAGGCCCCAAGTTTACACATTTACATATTATATGCACTACCACTTTTATAGTTTATACGTAAATTAGTATATCAATGCACTTTATATGTAACAATTAGCCAATGTTATTTTTTAATAATTTGTGTATTACAGTTACTTTTTTTATTCCATTATAAGTTGCTAACAAGTATGTGAAGAAAATTGCAATGATGATATGGCATTAGTAAGTGGACAGTTACTACAATGCAACGAATGCATCATTTTTTCATTCACAATTGCCTATCTGAGCTTCAAATACTTGCAATGATGATATGATGATATGGCATTAGTAAGTGGACAGATACTAATTGCACAATTGCCTATCTGATCTGAGCTTCAAAGACTTCAAACCATACTTTCTCTTGCTCCATCATGCAGATTTTGGATTTGACTATCTGGATTCTGTTTAGGCTTGAAAAAATTGAGTGTTTCGATTCTTAATGTGTGCTAAATCTGCCACATTCAAGATTCTCAATGTGTGCTAAGTCTGCCACTTTCAATCAGTGATGTTCATTCAGTTGCTCATCGTCTCCCTTCATTAATCAAACAGAGGTAAAGGCTCAAAACAATTGTTTTATGTACTGAGACTGAGAGTTTAATGTTTTATGTTTCATGTATCATTATTTGATTGTTTCATGTCTCTTTTGATTGTTTCATGTCTCTGTCAACAAGCACACCTCAAACTGGCAAAGGACTGAAGGAGTGGGCTACACCAGTTATGATGTTTGGCAAGGAAAAATCTGGAGATGTGTATATAATGTCCCATTTGTATTGTTGTGAATTATGAATTTTTATGGAATTTGTATCTGTCATCTGTGTATCATTTGTATCTGTGTATGTATTGTTGTGACTTGTAAATTTTTATGGATTTTGTATCTGTGTTATTGTGTATCATTTGTTTGTGTATGTATTGTTGTGACTTGTGAATTTTTATGGATTTTGTGTCTGTGTATCATTTGTATCTGTGTATCATTTTTTAATAGTTGAGTATATAATGTCCCAGTAACAAAAAATGAATTTGTATGTATATTTTGTGTATGAATTTTTATGAATTTTTTGGACAATTGTTTAGTCCAGGCCCATTAACAAAAAATGGCCCAATTATCCGGCCCACTAAAAAAATTGGCCCAACCGAATAAACCGATTAAGCCGAATAAACCGATTTAATTATCTCGGTTCGGTTTTTTTCGGTTTCTCCTACATTCGGTTCGGTTTCGGTTTGAATTTTTTTAGTTTCGATTTAATCGATTTTGGATAAATCGGTTCGGTTTAAACCGATTTACCCGAATACTCACCCCTAACATTGTCCATAGATGGAAGGAACAAAAATTCGAAAACAAGGACTAACACATCCTTGGCTAAACACCACAAGAACGAAAGTACAAGATAGAGTGGGAGATAAAGGTAACCCACTCGCTAATCTGAGTCACCATCCTCTGAGTGCGAGCTATTGTAGAAGCATGCAAAATCTCCAAGTCCACATCATATGCCAGCGGAAAAGCAACTCTAAGAGATCCCCGCGGAAGGCCCAATCCCAAGAGACTCCAGCGAAAAAAACTAGTGTCACGGCACATGCGGAAGACTCAGTTTAAGTCGCCTCTGTGGAAGACCCCAGCAGCCAAACTCCAGCGAAAAGAAAAGGGGAAACCCAGCCTGTCACATCGACATAACAATGTCATATGCTGCAGGCGACGTGTCCCCTCAAGCGCACAGGCTATCATTTGGCCACTTCAGCCATGACAACCATAATCAGCAGGATTTCCCTCATTTCAATGCAGTGTACTTCTACGGGTCTTCCATCCGCGGAAAGAAGTCCAGCGATCCCCATCTGCCCCAGTGGAACACCTAAAGTGGAGTCCAAAATCATGACTATCAAATATTGAGATGATACTTTAATAACCAATTTAAGATACAATTTAAGATACAAAACTCAATCACATTCTAAAGCACGAGAAGATATCAAAGAAGTCTAACATAACTATCCATATTATATATAACAACACCAAAAGAACAATAAGCAAACTCTCAAATATGAGCCGGAAACAAATCCGGTACCAAAGTGCTAAAGAGAACTAACTATGCTACCGAGTGAATCCGGCTAAAACTCCCGACAGTCACTCCAGAACTAGTGGGTCTAAGTCTGCATCATCTATAAGTCGAAGTCCATAATATGTCGGACATCAATCTCTCGGATCCTCTGAAAAATGTTTTCCAATCAGGAATAGAGCGAAGTACATCTCTAACAGCAGTTCTAAATCAATGATATAAACTATGTAGCAGTAAATATATATGAATATACAAGATGCCATATATATGTACAAGAGATACACAATAAAGAAAATACTGGAAATAAATACAAGAATGAACAATATGGCAATGAACAAGAATTTACTAATGACTAAGTGAGTGAGTACCAGTTTTAACATGTGATCGGCTTGGGAACTTGATACAAGATTTATGGCCTGACTAATCATACGTGCGGTGTATGATTGACACTATTCAAGAATAAGACTTGATACAAGGAGGGTATTACAACATATCTACACTACATACTCCCTGTCCCGATTGGTATAGTGGATCCAACCATGGTACGCTATGGCATGAGATTCCCCAAGAAGATAACGACTCTTCCCGAGAATCAGTGTCTGTAGATGTACAAGATAATCAATGAAACAAGATTTGCACAAGATACACCATATACCAAGGAATAACATCTCATAATGAGATCCGGATACACCAATCCGTGTAACCATCATGTCAAGGAAACATGGATATCTACACTAGATACAATGAACATAGAGAATATCATAAATGATAAACTATCAAAGAATGTACTCGCCTGCGATCCAGAGCAATGAATGTCAAACTGTGTTCGAACTGGTGTCACACAAACCTATATATGGAATATTGCATTAATACAAGGTTCTGGAATAAAAATAAGTTAAACTAGTCAACTTCAAGGTCAACAAGCCATTTCTAAGTCAAAAAGTCAAACTAGGTCAACTCTAAGTCAAACCGGTCAAACTACATATTTCTAGGTTGCATGAGTCTATCTCAATGATATTGGGTTCATACACTATGAATCTAGGTCATACAAGGTAAATTTTATGATACTAAGATACCGTATCTCAGGATACGCAAACAATAGATAAATATCACATATCTATAATAAAGTAATATTAAATACATAAGTCATAATTACCAATGCTAAATGGATACCTTGGTTTCGAACCAACTTGGTATCGCAACACTAAACCTCTATCTTGATATCAAAACCCAATACCTTGGGTATCCTCAATACCTTGACATTTACCTTGGTATCTCAAGGTAATCCAAAATGTTAACATATAACTAATACATATATATAAACTCAACTAATACTAAATATAACTAATACTATACTGTATATATATCCATTCATAGGAACTAACTATAATTTAATGTTTCTAACTACTATATATATATATCACTACATATATCTAACTAACTACTAACCATAACATATCAAATACCTTAACTACTAACGACTAATATATATATATATATATATATATATATATATATATATATATATATATATCAATCTAGTACAACTACTAACTAATCACTAACCACTAATACATATATACATGTATACATATCTATATATATAATACTTAACTAGAGATACTAGTGCATATATATATATATATATATATATCTAATCAATTAACTAGGTAAATATCAGGCTACTAATAAATACTAATTAACATTACTAGTAAACTTACCAACTAACATTTAACTAAATAACTCAAGAAGCTAACTTATCAATAACCAACAAGCTAACTTACATCTACAAAAATATAGTATACATAAATACCAATTAGGAATATATATACATATATACTAATACCACACACACACACACACACACACACACACACACATATATATATATATATATATATATATATATATGCTCTAACCGTAAAACTGTAGTCGCTAAAGACCACTACTGCTGTTGCTATTATTGTTGCTGCTGTTGCGGCACTGTTGTTGTCGCTAATGTTGCCGCTGCTGCTGTCGCTGAATGGCTGCTGTTGCTGTTGCGACTACTGCTGCTATTGCTAATGCTGTCGCTAAAACTGATGTTGTTTAATTGCTGCTGCTATTGCTATTGTTGCTGTCGTTAAATCTCACTCTCATATATTAACACAATATATATATATATATATATATATATATATATATATATTAGTAGTTATAGAATGTATATATATATATATATATATATATATATATATATATATATATATATATATATACATTCTATAACTACTAATATATATATATATATATATATATATATATATATATATATATATATATATATATATATATATATATATATATATATATGCTACATATATATTTTTTTATATATACAAGCTCCTCCACATACAACTGTACAATTTATATATAAATACATGGAGTGCATAGCTCCCGTATCCCACTAGATCTAGGATACACTTGTGACACGAGTCCACCACACATCCAAACGTACCTCGAAGGATACGAGCAAGTCTAATATATTATTTATGAATAATACGAAGAGTCAAACACAAATCTACGTGTCCGTGTCAAAATGTGACATGCACAAAGTTCCGTGTCGGAGGAAAATCTCCCAAATCAACACGTATCACCAAATTGTTGAGATATGACCTACACGTATCCAATTATGGACATGACACTAGCCCTAAACATACAAGCACTTGCCAAATTGATCTGTAGGACCAATTGACACACACAACAAATGTTAATCTCGAAATTCTCCCAAAATTGACATAAAAAGTACCATAACTTTCTCAATAGGCCTCCTATGAACACAAAATCAAATTCTATGGGTAGCCTATGCATATGGGTTGATTTCTCATGGTTAAATCTCAAATTTAGAACCTAAATTAAGGGAAAAAACTGAATTGTACCTATTGGGAGATGTATTTCCAAAAAAACCTCCAAATTTGATAAAATGAGCCTTCAACTTGTAGATCTTTGCTCATCTTTGTAGATCCATACTTCCTCTTTATAGATCCCTGCTCTATTAGTCTCCAATGGTGATTTGGAAGGAATTTGGTGGAAATTTGGTAGGAATTTGATGGAATTTGGTTGAGGAAAATTCTAGATCTACATTTGGAATGAAAAAAATGAAGAGAGAAAATTTTTATCCCCTTTATATAGGCCTCACTTGCCCCCTCCTTAAGCTACTATGCAAAGTCTAAAATACCCCTTGGGGCCTCTCATGAAGAAATTAATTAAGGAGGGAAGCTTCTAGTCTAATGGTTTAATTAAATTAATCATCCTCATAATGATTGGGCTTCTAATTATTGGGCTCAATTCTAACTAAAATTAAATAGTGGTCCATGAGTATAAACTAAACTAGTTAGGTCCACTAACACAAGTCCAAAAATAAATCTAACATGCTAATAAAATAAATAAATAATAAAATAAATAAATATTCTACATGCACAATATTTAATTAATTACCAAATGACTAAAATATCCTTTTCTAGAAAATATGGTAGTGACACTTCCCCAGAATCTCGGACTTGTCATCGCGCCATTATACTTACAACCTCTTAGTAATCTGGTCTGACGACGAGTTCAAGAAAATTTATTTCCAAACCTCTGATCATGTCCCTTGACCATGGAAACAAGGTGACGACTCTGCTGGGGAATACTTTCTCCTACAACGAGAAAGTTGTGACACAATATAGCACCCTATCGATGGAAAATAGCACCGACCCTTTGATCGTGGATTTCGATCAACAAAATTTTGAATGGACAGTCTCTGAGGACCATGTCGGCCCGTATAGAGCACCTCGTGATGATAAGCTATTATACCGAACCAGCGTCGCCGTCAATCGTGTTGATCCTACCAAACAGGGATACACAATTCACTTATGTAATCCCCCAAATTATTTTTTAATATTTTTCTAAAAATTTAAAAGTACTAAAAAACTAAACTATTTTACCTAATTCCTTAAACCCATTTTTATATCCTAACGCCATTCTCTAATTTCCTATTTAAATCCTCAATCATTCTAAATAACCCAAAGTACTTTACATTTTCTTAAGTCCACTGCCAACCCAGCTTTACCACCTGATTAATAATCCCAAACACATTGTTTAGCCTAAACCTAAATCCAATTTAGTAAACCCATTACCCATAAAAAAAATAACCAATAGTATTTTGTTGAATACTTCTCCTGAGTCCATCTCTTCCGCAGGAATCGGTCGACTCCCCCTTCCATCTCCATATTTTTCTCCACCATTCCCTCCCACGCTTTTCGTTCTCCATCCCTTCCAACCGAACTAACTCCTTCCCCAACTTTTTTCTCCTCCTCTTCCACCCCTATATCCAGTATTGCCCGCTTCGTATTGACACTATGTATAAGAGATATTGGTTTGCTGGCTCAAGAGAAAGACTTTCTGAAGAGCTCCATGTTGGGACACAAGACGATTGATCTAGGTGAGTGGGCAAAACTTCATTCTCTGATTCTTTCATGCCTAATAAAGAATCTGATTTTATAAGTGCTTGTTGCTAAGAAGACTAATTTGCATAAAGAATAATGATAGAACATGAACCTGCATGCTTAACTAGAGAACTTATATTGTTTGTCTAATGAACGAACCCATGCTACGCTAAGTATAGAAAAGATTGTAGCATGCTAAGTATACGGTCACTGCTATTGAATGAACTGTTGCCATGCTAATAAGAAGAGTAAAGAAATTTCTTGAATATGGCTCTATATCATATGCTAAGGTAAGAGTAAAATTACATGCTTGTATAAAGAGATAGAAAAATTATTGATATGTCTGTTTAAATGGAGATTGCTTGCATATTTTCCTTCTCGCTTCAAAGATAGAACTGTATGAAATGCTTGCACTGTAACAAGAGATGGTGGCTTGTCCGCACTGATATAAAGACTAATAGTGCACCCTGAGCCTTGAAGTCCTTACATACTGGGGGTGTAGCTATTAGAAGAGAAAGCTAGATAGTTTGCTTGATCATTGCATGCTTGTATTACAGTCTGCTTGATCACTGCATGCTTGTATTATAGTCTAATTGAACATTATCTTCTAGTATTATAGAATTATCTGATAGAAGCTGCATGCATTGCATTGGTCGGGACAACTTATGCACAAGGGCGTTATCTCTCGAGCGGTTCCTAGGGCACTGGGGATCGTTCGGCCTGGGGGAGATCTGGATACCCTGAGTCTAGAAGTCCTTACGTTCTGGGGGGGGTATTAACCTATTAGTGAGCTTGGGAATGTAGTTCCACTTTCTAATAGGCTTAGAGTGTCCATTAGTGAGCTTGGGAATATAGTTCCACTTGCTAATCCCGGGAAACCAACACTCGGGGACCATCATGTAGTTAGGGCTCATGGTAGGATTTTATCCTTCTTGCATATTAACTGTTAGATGCAAAGACGAACATGAAATTAAACTTATTTATGATAATGCAAATTGTTGCTAACTTGTATGTCAGTTATAAGAATAACCGTTCGGACGTGGGTAAGAATCACTGAATAAGTGATCACTTGTATTCCTTATATTCCTTATCGTTGCTGCTCTTGAGATTTATCCTCTTTACTTGAATATGTTGTTGTCCATTTAATATGAGATGCATAGTCCACTAGATGGTGCTTATGATCCTAGAGTAAATAAGTGTGGCTCACAATACATGCTGCGCACTTCACGATAAAGTAATCCCTATTGCATGCTTGAATTGAATATGAATTCTGATTTCAAAGATATTTTTAAAATAAGTAAACTGACCCAGATCCTATACTGCATGAAATAAACTTAGATAAAAGTAGCAAGATCACTAGTAATATAATATTTTACCACATGATTACTTAGTGTTGGTCTTAGAGTGTGTTGTTTTTGTTCCCTCACCAGTGCTTTCCTCAAAGTGCTGATCCCCCACCAGCTTGTTCACAGGTGCTGGATTGTCCGAAGAAGCGATAACAGATCCTCATCCTCAGGAGCCAAAAATCTAGAAATGCCTTGAGATGCATTGAGAAGCTTTGAGTTATTTTCTGTATAAAGGAATGTAATGTATGAAATGATGTCATTGTATTTTGTGTAGTCATGAGATGTAAGCCAATTGGCAAGCCTTGTAATTACTTCAGTTATCAATAAAGAGATTATTTTCTTATACCATTTTGTGTTCATTTACTTTTCTACATATTGTGCCGCTGCTTCTATCTCTAAATAGATTATTTGTGATTGTTCAAGACTTGGCCTTGTGCAGTTGGACTCGCAGCATCCGACTTGTCCTGTGAGCCAAGTTTCGTTCAATTCTGAGACAGTCGACCGGGTCGCCCTATTGCGGGCCCCAAGATTCGAATCGATAAACGCTTTTGTGTTTGGCTCATCGAAATCCAAATATGGACATACCTTTGAGTTTGTATCATCATTTAGACTTTATTTCACATATATTTTTCTGAATTTAGAGACCTTTAGCTTTGGCTCATTTTTTGATGCAAAGTGGCTCACTAGTGGACCCTATTTTTTTCGAAACTGTCAATTTTGTCCGTGTCTAAATTGGACTTATGGGTAGGATTTTTCTATCTTTCTTATTTTAGACACATTAGTGATATTTGTTTCGGCATCCAGAGTTGTCCATTCCGTTTCTACTTTTCGTGCTACTCCTGACTTGACGAGTTCGCTGCCAAAACATCGTCCAGACTCTTCCCGGATAACATGCAACTATACCTTGCTATGATTATTGTTTATATATATTTATTTCAGCATGTACTATATTTATTTCTTGTTTACTTTAGCACTTGTGATATAGAAATGTGCGTCCAAACTAGACTTGGGTGCGATCGACGGAGTTCGTCGATTCATTTGCTTTTTCTTTATTATATGTATGCTAACTTAGTTGCTAGACGACTATTCTATAATTTGTAGGATATTTTCATATCTTCTTGGCCATGAAACACGCACGACCTGGATATGAGACTTATGTTAGGGGCACGGACTTTCGTACTCGACTAGCCATCGGTACGTATGGGACATGTGACGGTTGAAAGCGTAACTGCTTTGATTTAGTGCATTAGAGACTCAAGCAGTTACAAGCTGGTCATATTGTGGATACAACTTGATCAGTATGGGGATTATGGGAGAGGATAGTCACTAGGCGTATGGGCTACCCAAATCGGTGAACCATAGGCTCAGGATAGAACTGTATGATATTACGAGTTTGATTATCATGCATATTGGCATATAAAAATAAGCATACTGAACTTAATTTACTTAACTTTATAATACCCAATACTCATATCCTAAGGTTATTGTTAGACTTTTCCTAAAAATTAATCTTAGGGTTTTATAGATATAATTGACAAATCTGCTACCTATTATATAGACTACTGCATATCTATAATGCAGACCTACATGGACTACCACTAAAAGATGTGTCATGCCCTGCTCCCAATACGGTGAGTCGAGTACGTAACCATCATCCCCAGGCTATATGCTTTACAAATAAACATATATCCATAATCACGATTGTTGGCTGTAAGTTCTAGGATAAAGTACATGGTAATTCTAAATCAACAACAAGGTATGAACTAAATAAATTCATAACACCAACCTTCTTCATTTACATCTCACAAATCTGAGTTGTCTTCCAAAAATAGTATACATGCTACTCATTAATTATACGACCACATGTCTATCTCCCATAAAAGTTAATATACATATAATTATACAAACACAAAATGAAATTGTTGTTCTACATGTGACATTCCTTACTCTTTAGACTCGTCCACATTATACAAAGGAAGTACCTCGTCTTCATCCTGGCCTTCATCTAGTGAACAAAAACTAGGTCATCAAATATATGCAAGTCCTCAATTCAAGGAAGGTAAAATAAATGAAATAATATGATACTGAAGATCAAGTACAATGGAAATCTAAACCAAATAAACTCTAAGTACAAGATATAATGTAACTTTGAACTAACTCTAAAGTGATCTTAATCTAGTGAAATAATTATATCTAAAACCGTTTCCTAAGTCCTAAAGTCACTAATATAGTTACAAGCCAATTTTTCCTATATGATGATGCAAAGTTTAGAGAACATATTTGGATCTCACATTCGCAGTATCACGAGCACTATCTAGGCAATAATCCTGTTACCAGGGATCTGGTGGTGGCAGGTAGGCACGGTGCATAGTAATCCGACCACTCCTTTTCGGGAGCAAAATCATAAACATCAATTAACACCAAATTTGACTTTTTATCGAGTTAGGGTAAATATTTACAGAAAACACGAGATATAGGTAGGTAGGTGATATAAGCATTCACTCACTCTCAACGTAAAGCCTTACGAAGAAGCTACAAGTACTACTCAGTTTTGTTAATTATATTACCAAGATTTTATACGATGTGATCCAAACTGTTCTCCTCCGCCCAATACTGTATTCTACAATCACAATCAAAACCTAAGTCCATTCTAATAATTGAAACTATGTTTCCTGGCTCAAGTATACATCTTGATTTGTATTTCTGGAATATAGATATCTGTCACACTTGTTTCCAGATTAGGTATTTCTTCAATTTCTGAATTTAGAATTTTTTCTGATAATGTATTCCTGTTGTATTTTCATGATGGTCTTGTTATTTGTTTATTATGCATTTGATTTCTTGTTGTCTTGAGAGACTACCCGAGACACGTAGAATATCCATTGGTATTGACATAGACCCAATTTAGGATCCGCATGTAGACTGTACACTTGGGTTGGTTCATTTTGGGTGAACCCATGACTAAACTATCCCTTTTTTTTCCCTTAGTATATATATGAGAGTTTTCGCTCTCCTCCCTCTTACCTCTTCATTTCCACTTTCTTTTCTTTTTTCACTTTCTCCTTCCTCTCTCCCCAGATCGAATCCTAACCCTAGAAGAGGTTGTGATTACTTGGACCGTGATTGGTAGAGGCTAAGAAGCTAGTCCAGGCAAGTACATCTTACTCAATGGTGAAGCCATATTTTTTTGAATTTTTGCATATATATATTATTTAAAAAATATGTTTGATAGTAAATGTTCTCTTTGATGTACTCATCTAATTTAGTTCTTGGAGTTTTGGATTTTGATGGATGATTTGGAGTAGATCTGAGTTTCAAGATTTGGGTTTTTTGTGGGTTTCATGTATTTTCTTGGTTTTGATCTATTAAAACTTGGTATCTTCAAAATATAGTTGTTCTATGTGATGTACCACTTTATTTCGAGCATTTTGGCTTTTGATTCACTTGATTTGGAGTTAAAATAAATATTTTATGAAGAAAATAAGTTTTTTGGATTTTTGGAGCTTTTTTTCCATGGAATTAGTGCTGTTTTGGGACGATGGAGTTCCATGCTCCCAGCTCCATGCACCCTCTTCCAACATGCGCCCATCTTGTTAGGCACATGACTGATTCACATATGCCATGCATCTCATGCGCCCTGCATCACATACGTCTTGCAAGCGCCCTGCATGCACCCTACATCCCATGTGCCCTGCATTTCCTGCTGCTTGCATTCCCTGCATGCGTCCAGATCGCATATGCGACCAATATTTCCATACGCCTGATTTAATCATGCACTCCTTCCATTTTTGGTTGGGATGTTTCCTTGTGTATTATATAGTTAGATGTTGTGCTCTTACATATTAACACATGGTTTTGATCCTCAAGACACTGTGGAAATTGTTGTGTATGTTAACCTATTGTATTTGGCATCAGGAAATTGAGTGTGAGTATTGCCCAATGTATCGCATGTCGCGGATATGATAAGCTCCCCAGTGATAATTCGTGAAAAGCTCGTGCCCGTAACTCGTCATTATAAGATGTTTCTTGAGTGTCCATGACTCGAGAACTTAAAATAATTTGGTAATGATTAGACAAGATAAGATTCACCTAGATCATTGGGAGGAAAGAATATTGCGCTACCAGCTACCCCGATCTCCAAGGGCCCCATGAGGCATGTGGCAACCCTGCTAGGTAAGGGCTCCATGACCTACTAAGATTACGCGTGCTGCGGTACTTACAAGACAAGTTTATGTTTACAAGACAAGTTTATTCTTACAAGGCCAGTTTATGTTTATAAGACAAGTTCTTGACCACAAAATAAGCTATAATTTCCAAACAAGTTTATGATTTTCTGACAAGTTCATATTTATGTCAAATACAAGTTATGTTTGATTATGATGTGTATTCTTTTCAAGACAAACGTACCCTTGGCCATCCGGGTTGACTGCAGTTCCAATGGTAGCAATATTCTTAAGCATGTATTTTAGTAAATAAGGCTGTGTCAACCCTATCTAGTTAATTGTAGTAAGTCGTAGAGCTGCTTGACTATGCAATGAATGTTTATTTCTTTCAATTATATCTCGTTCTTCTTGTTTCTTTTTTCTTGATGTGTGGTTAGAGTACAAAGTCCTGCTCGGGTGAAGGGCTGCAACCCTGATCCTTATTTGGTTTAAGGGTTATGGTCCCCATCCAGAGTAGTCCCTATACCCTCTTACCGCTTGTCGCCTTACTTTCATTAATAGTATTTATTATTTGTTCTCCCAATTTTATTTTTAAGACGAATACATTGGTACCATATATTGCTCAACTTGCATTTATTTAGTTGTTCTTTTGTCTCTTATTTTTGCTGATTGTGGTTTTGGTCTTACACTCTAAGTTCCTTTGTGGTACTTGTTGCTTGGGGTTCTGACCCTACTAGTTTTGCTTGGCCAGATTTACCCGAGAAGAACCAGGATCCCTCGTACTTCCAGCAAGATGGCTCGCACTCATAGGGTTGTGGCCGAAGCTCGCGAGTGGGTTTCCTTCTTCCACCCCTCATTTTAGTTTCTTGTTTTGTGGTGTCAGCTAGGGGGTAGAGTTAGCTCCTTATATTTTTGAGACTACGGTCAACATGATGTATATATTAGACCATAGCTGGTATATTGATCACGTATAACTATACTCTGCAAGTGCAATATTTTGTATTCACTAGTTTCATGATCATATGTGATGTGTAACTTGGGACATCTTTTTACTTTCATGTATGATATACTCTTGTAGCTGTTGTTGATGGATTAGGATGGTAGGAGTTGTCGGCCTTAGGACTAACTTCATAGCATGCTAGAGTCCAACCCATTTGTCTTCTTGACAGTCGTGACCGTCGTACGATATTTTCATACCTTGTACGGAGTTGCTAGCCTTATTCGTCCTCATATTTACCCAGTATTCTGGGAGCAGGGCGTGACAATATCACTTAGCTACTCTTCCTGGAAGTTGAAATGTAACCCTTCCTTAACCACAATCTATATTAGGTTCTGTTAATGTCAACCAATCCTTTCCGAAGACTATATCATAATTGATTATTGGAAAAACCAAAAGTCTTACTCGGAATGATTCATCTCAAATTTTGATTGGATATGATTGACTTCCACTAACGCATTTCTTGTTAAAATTCTCAGTTTCTTAGGTAATGGTTCAGCTTCAATCTCATGCAAATATATAAATACAACAGATATAAAGGAATGTGTAGCGCCGGAATCAAGTATACTGTTGCTGGATAAGATGAAACTAATAGTATACCTGTCACAACTTCTCCAGGCAATTCTGCCTCATTAGTATCCATCAAGAAAGCCAGGCCATACTTCTTCTTGCCAGTATAAGTTTGTTGTGGTCTTTGTGCTTGTTGTAATTGTTTCATTTGAGGAGGTAACAGAGGCCTATACTAACTTCCTATAGGTATCATAGTCTGCATACTGGTGCTGCCTACTGTATTGGCCTTGGAGCATTTAACATCGGCCTTAGTATATTCCCCTGAACTACCTGCCTTGGGTTAAACCTTGCATTCATAGGCCTTGGTACAAATTATTGATAAGGTGCCATAGGCCTTGTCATAGACATCTGGGGACACTGAGTAATTTGATGATCTGCTGCTCCACATCGTAAACACCATCCATTATATTTTCTGTCTTGATTCTTCAAATGGTCTAGTTTTTTTTTACAAAAATTGCATATGTGTACACCTTTTGATGTTGTCATCTTTAGTCGTTTTGCCTGACCTTTCTATTGGTTCTTTAAAGAAGATGATACTGGTTCAAAATTTCTCTTCTGGCCTCTAACCCTTGTTACTTGCCATCTTTTTGTATCATTTCTTGATCTCGGGCAGCTTCAATTATCTCAGAATATATTTGGCATTTTTAAGGTGCAACTTTGCCCTTAAGTTTACTTTCTAACCCTTCACTGAACCTGGATACTTTAGCTTTTTCTGTAGCTAACATGTAAGGAGCAAATCTACTTAGTCTGGCAAATTTTGCAGCATATTCATCCACAATATATTTATCATATTTTAGTTGGATAAATCTCCTTTCTAACTCGACTTGAGCTGACTCTGGAAAAAATCTTTCTTCAAATTTACGTTTAAATTCTTCCCATGTCACTACTCTATCAGACTACTCTAGGTGCTATGCACTCCACCAGCTTTATGATACATCTTCTAATTGGATTCTACTTATTGCTACCTTATCTTCTGGTGCAATCTTTGCTCCTTTAAGCAATCCTTCAGTAGTTATCAACTATTACCCAGCTTTTAATGGACTGTCAGTTCCATAAAATTTCTTTGGAATTAGTTTTCTAAAGTTGGCAATGGTTCCAGCTTTCTGTTAGGAAGGTGACCTAAGTTGTTCTAGTACAACTGTTAAGGTAGCTTGTGCAGCATTAACATGCTGATTATTTATTTGTTAGAGTTGTTGGAAAATTTGGAGTATATCAGCGATATTTGTCTCAGCTTGGTTGTTAAAAGGGGACTGGAAACTCCCATTTTCTAAATGGAGACAAGGAATATAAAATTTTTAATAGACTAACTAAAGTAGTTATAATACCATTTTTAACAATAATTAAAATTGAAAGAACAATTATATAAAAGTAGAACAAAATAAATAAAGAAACTGTATACTTTATTACAGAAATAGTATATTATACAAAGCTACAAAGATACACAACCACTTTTTACATCTACTGTTATACTAAAATGAACCCCAGCAGACAAAAAGATAACCTTATATCTATCTTACACACAAACTAGTCTTGTATACATACACACTATACTCATAGTACTCTTATTTACGTAACCATCTCCTATACTCCCTCGATCAGATTTGTATCATCCTCATCATGCTGCCTAAAATCTCCACGTAAGGGTGCCTATCTCTCCACTCCTGTAAAGTACCATCATAGCCATTAGAATTAGAAACTTAAACACAACTATAGGTAATTAAGAGTAAATAATCCTGAATCAGGTTTCCTTAGAACATAAACACAAGTTATGGAAATATAAAACAGGCATACTGAACTTAATTTCCTTAACCTCATAATACCCAATACTTATATCCTAAGGTTCTTGTTAGACTTTTTCTAAAAATCAATCTTAGGGTCTTATAGATATAATTAACAGATCTGCTACCTATTATGTAGATTATTGCATATCTATAACG
The DNA here is from genome assembly GCA_036927795.1 of Iris macrosiphon. Classification (NCBI taxonomy): domain Eukaryota; kingdom Viridiplantae; phylum Streptophyta; class Magnoliopsida; order Asparagales; family Iridaceae; genus Iris; species Iris macrosiphon. Next base: position 104,394,119 of record JAYESA010000015.1, on the reverse strand, counting down.
TAGACCCACATGGGCCACCACTAAAAGATGTGTTATGTTTCGCTCCCAATACGGTGAGTCGAGTACGTAACCAGTATCCCCAGGCTACATGCTTTACGAATAAACCAATATCCGTAACCACGATTGTTGCATGTAAGTTCTAGGATAAAGTACAGGGTAATTCTAAATCAACAACAAGTATGAACTAAATACATTCACAACACCAAACTTCTTCATTTACATCTCACAAGTTTGAGTTTTGTCTTCCAAAAATAGTATACATGCTACTCACTAATTATATAACCACATGTCTATCTCCCATAAAGGTTAATATACATATAATTATACAAACACAAAATAACTTTGTTGTTCTATACGCGACATCCCTTACTCTTTAGACTCTTCCACATTATATAAGAGAAGTATCTCGTCTTTATCCTGGCCTTCATCTAGTGAACAAAAACTAGGTCATCAAAGACATACAAGTTCTCGATTCAAGGAAGGTAAAATAAATGAAATAATATAATACTGAAGATCAAGTGCAATAGAAATCTAAACCGGATAAAATCTAAGTACAAGATATAATGTAACTTTGAACTAACTTCTAAAGTGATCTTAATCTGGTAAAATAATTATATCCAAAACCGTTTATTAAGTCGTAAAGTCACTAACACAGTCACAAGACAAGTTTTCCTATATGGTGATGTAAAGTTTAGAGAACATGTTTGGATCTCATATTCGCAGTGTCACGAGCACTATCTAGGCAATAATCATGTTACCAGGGATCATGTGGTGGCAGGTAGGCACGATGCTTTGTAGTCCGGCCACTCATCTTTAGGAGAAAAATCATAAATATCAATTAACACCAAATTTGACTTTTCATCGAATTAGGGTAAACATTTACAGATAACACGAGACGCTACCAAAATAAGTCAAATTAGCGGCAAATTTAGCGACTCCAAAAACTGACGTCGCTAATATTATCTAAATTAGCGACGTCTATAAAAGACGTCGCAATACATCGTTGTCGGCGATATTCAACGACCAGAGTTAGCATTATGAAAGCTTAAGTCGCTAGGAGTCGGTACACGTCACTAGATGTTTAATAATAGCGATGTTTTGTGGCACCAAACCTTATGTATCGTAGTATATTTAAAAGGTAGTGACAGTTAGAGATGTCCATTATTGACGTCGCTAAATTTTTTTATATAGGGTTCTGCTGGTTCAACTTTTTATTTCATTTTTCCCCAAAATTTTATTTTCCTCCCTCCGCCGTAAAACACGACCCCCTCCGACCTCAGCCACCCCTCGCCCCCGCCTTAGCCGTGCCCCACCGGCTCTCGACGACCCACCCGCGGCTGTAGTCCCTCCGTCAAGCGCTCCTCCTTCCCCCCTCAAGTCGTGCCCCACTGACTCGCTACTGCCTTCGACACTGTAAACCCCCTCACCCAAAATATATATTTTGTGTATATTTTATATTATTATATTTAATATAGATTATTTTAAATATTAAATTACTTTAAAGTATTCTCTTATTTAATTAGAAAATAAATTTCTTGATATATTTACTTATATAAATATTTATTTAGAATTATTTTTAGGCTATTTTAGTTTTTTGAAGATTTTTTAGAATTTTTGGGTAATTAAAACATAGGAAACATAAACTTCTAGGACTTCCATGATTTATTATGAGACCATACTTGCATATTGTTCCTACCAAATATTTATTTTAGTTTAAAATATTTAATTATATTTTTTGTAATTTATTTAGAATTTTATGAAATTTATTTAGATTTTTGAAATTATTTAGGATTTATTTGGATATATATATAGTCTTAATATTAGATATATGCTAATTTAGTGTTAATAGATATTAATAAAATTATATATAAATTATTTGTATTATCTTTAATTCTATTTAATATTATAAATTATTGAGATAAATTTAAACTATATTTTAAATTAATTCAAATCCTGAGCCTACTAGAAAATAACTTCATGCATATCCTATCCTTATTTAAACTGATCCTAATCATATCCAAATTAGCCAATCCTACTCGTATTAAATTAAATATTCTCCACCATTATAAATACCTTTTAGACTTATGAAATAAACTCATCTTTCATATTTTTTTTCCCAAAACTCCTCTCTTTTTCGTCCAAAAACAGTCAAAATTCGTCATAAATTCAGCCTCATTTTCTAGTAGTTATGACGACTTAAAAAGACGATATCTCCTAGCTCCGGACTCCAAACGTGCTCCAATATTTTTGTTAGAAACATATCAAGATTAGTTTTCTGAATATATAAATTATTTTAGTAATTTTAGAACCTATTTTTTTAGAATATTCTGAAAGTGCCAGCAGTCCGAAATCAGATGCGTTTTCGTATTTTTGAGATTTCGAGAGATCCCAAACTCGGAATTATGAGCTGTTTGAAGTTTCAAAAATCTAACATGATGAACTTACATAAAATTATTTTTTAAGAAATTAATATGCAAGTTTAATCTACTATAAAATTTGTGCAACGTAGACGTAAATAGGAAACTACCAAAAACTGTCATCTGTGCACTCTTGTGGCCATAACTCTTTACCGACTTGTGATTTTATGAAACTGTTTATTCTAGCGTTCATGTAGCATTGAAATCTATAGGATTCCACACACAAATCTAGGATTTGAGTTGGTTGACTTCTTGGTCAACGGATTGCCTTGATATGCGTACCACGGATCACAAATCCGTAAATTTGACTTTCTTTGGACCAAAATTAGAGTTTAACAATAAAATCAGGTTATAATAAGATTAAAATACTATTTTAGGTTATTTTATTCAGAATTAAAATAGATTAAAATGGAGGAACCTATTCACCCACTTTTGTAACCTAACTTGTTTAATTTATGTGACGGGTAGATCGGACGACGCCTTGAATTGGGACTTCATCCTTTTTAGACCAGGCAAGATACCTTACCAAATTGCTTACAGTACTTTGTATGATATTTATATTTCTGTATATTCATTTCATTTATGTATATGCATTGCATGTGTGTTTTCTTTCAGTCATTCCTATCTATTATATGTATGTTGACACACACTTGACACTTAGTATCATGAGAGGACAATCATTAGGCGTATGGGCTATAACCACTCTGGTAAACTGTAGTATATAGCTCGCACTATGGGCGTGTATCGCCCTGGTCGCTACCCCCGCGCTATGTCGATTTCTGGAGTCTCGCTGGTCGCTACCCCCGCGGTATGTCGATTTTTGATGTCCACTGACGTGTGCATGAGTTGTTTGATTTAGATCGAGTAGCCTACCCTTGCCCATACGTTAAAAATTTATCCTAATTTGCATTCATATAGATTATCTTGTACAGCGTACTTATATATTTTCAAACATTATGTATGTTTACTATATTCAATTGGCTTGCTTCTATGTATCTTGTTATGTCCCTCTGAGGACCTGGTCCCTTGCCAGGTATAGACGACCAGGAGTATCCGCAATAGTAGGACTTGGGACCAGACGTATTACTTTCTGCCGAGGAGATCTTACCCACTAAGTATCATTGATTATCTCTAGCGATGGATACTTTAGCTGACACTCTTATATCATCACCTTATTTTATATTGGTGATATTACTCTTCTCTCTTATTTTAGTTGATATAGTCATTGGTAGTGGATTTGTCTCCACCCGACTATCATTTATGGATTATTCAGACTCTTTATTCTAGTTTAGTTATTTCCTTCCTGTGACTTGTTGTGTGGATGAGATTAGTACTTTTGTGACTTGTGATAATATAGATACCACATGTGTATTTTATTCATATTACAGCGTACGTATATATTATGGTATTCATATATTAGAGTTGTCATATTACAGTCCCAAATTACGTAGGACTAGGAACACGTAAGCATGCAGAACTCTAAACATGAACATTGATGGATTGAATTCAAATTTTTTTTATTTGATGATTTGAATTAAAAGTTGAATTTTGATTGTTGGATTACCTATTTGAAATATTGATAATAGAAATTGAATTTAAAATTTGAAGAGTACAAAATTCTTAAGTTGTGAAATATAGGAATAAGATTTGATTAGAATTATTTAAAAATCTAGAAGAGATTATGATAGGTTAAATTTTGATTTAAATAGTGGCTATTTTAATTTTGAAGTGATTGTGATGGATTTGAATAGATTTTGTCATTTAAATTTTTGAGAAGATTGCGGTTGACTTGCCTTAGATACAAATGTGAAAGATTTAACAAATTATTTCTTCTTCTTTTTAATTTCGAGGACGAATTTTTTTTTAAGTTGGGTAGATTGTAAACCCCCTTACCTAAAATATATATTTTGTATGTATTTTATGTTATTATAGATTATTTTAAATATTAAATTACTTTAAAGTATTCTCTTAGTTAATTAGATAATAAATTTCTTGATATATTTACTTATATAAATATTTATTTAGAATTATTTTTAGGCTATTTTAGATTTTTGAAGATTTTTCTAGAATTTTTGGGTAATTAAAACATAGGAAACATAAACTTCTAGGACTTTCATGATTTATTATGAGAGCATACTTGCATATTGTTCCTACAAAATATTTATTTTAGTTTAAAATATGTAATTATATTTTTCTGTAATTTATTTAGAATTTTAAGAAATTTATTTAGATTTTTGAAATTATTTAGGATTTATTTGGATATATATAGTCTTAACATTAGATAGATGCTAATTTAGTATTAATAGATATTAATAAGATTATATATAAATTATTTGTATTATATTTAATTATATTTAATATTATAAATTATTGAGATAAATTTAAATTATATTTTAAATTAATTCAAATCCTGAGCCTACTAGGAAAATAACTTCATGCATATCCTATCCTTATTTAAACTAATCCTAATCATATCCAAATTAGCCAATCCTACTCGTATTAAATTAAATATTCTCCAAAATTATAAATACCTTTTAGACTTATGAAATAAACTCATCTTTCATATTTTTCTTCCCCAAACTCCTCTCTTTTTCGTCCAAAAACAGTCAAAATTCGTCATAAATTCAGCCTCATTTTCTAGTAGTTATGACGACTTAAAAAGACGATATCTCCTAGCTCCGAACACCAAACGCGCTCCAGTTTTTTTGTTAGAAACATATCAAGGTTAGTTTTCTGAATATATAAATTATTTTAGTAATTTTAGAACCTATTTTTCCAGAATATTCTGAAAGTGCCAGTTGTCCGAAATCAGATACGTCTTCGTATTTTTGAGATTTTGGGAGATCCCGATCTCGGAATTACGAGCCGTTTGAAGTTTCAAAAATCTAACATGATGAACTTACATAAAGTATTTTTACAGAATTTAATATGCAAGTTTAATCTACTGTAAAATTTGTGCAACGTAGACGTAAATAGGAAACCACCGAAAACTGTCATCTGTGCGCCCTTGTGGCCATAACTCTTTACCGACTTATAATTTTATGAAACTATTTATTCTAGCATTCATGTAGCGTTGAAATCTATAGGATCCATACAAAAATCTAGGATTTGAGTTGGTTGACTTTTTGGTCAACGGATTGCCTCGATTTGCGTACCACGGATCACAAATTCGTAAATTTGACTTTCTTTGGACCAAAATTAGAGTTTAACAATAAAATCAGATTATAATAAGATTAAAATACTATTTTAGGTTATTTTATTCAGAATTAAAATAGATTAAAATGGAGGAACCTATTCACCCACTTTTGTAACCTAACTTGTTTAATTTATGTGACGGGTAGATCGGACGACGCCTTGAGTTGGGACTTCATCCTTTTCAGACCAGGCAAGATACCTTGCCAAATTGCTTACAGTACTTTGCATGCTATTTATATTTCTGTATATTCATTTCATTTATGTATATGCATTGTATGTGTGATTTCTTTCAGTCATTTCTATCTATTATATGTATGTTGACACACACTTGACACTTAGTATCATGAGAGGACAGTCATTAGGTGTATGGGCTATAACCACTCTGGTAAACCATAGTATATAGCTTGCACTACGGGCGTGTGTTGTGCTGGTCGCTACCCCCGCGGTATGTCAATTTCTGATGTCCACTGACGTGTGTGTGAGTTGTGAGATTTAGATCGAGTAGCCTACCCTTGCCCATATGTCAAAAAATTGTCCTAATTTGCATTCATATAAATTATCTTGTACAGCGTACTTATATATTTTCAAACATTATGCATGTTTACTGTATTTAATTGGCTTGCTTCTATGTATCTTGTTATGTCCCTCTTAGGACCTGGTCCCTTGCCAGGTATAGACGACCAGGAGTATCCGCAATAATAGGACCGGGACCAGATGCATTACTTTCTGCCGAGGAGATCTTACCCACTGAGTATCATTAATTATCTCTAGTGATGGATACTTTAGCTGACACTCTTATATCATCACCTTATTTTATATTGGTGATTTTACTCTTCTCTCTTATTTTAGTTGATATAGTCATTGGTAGTGGATTTGTCTCCACCCGACTATCATTTATGGATTATTCAGACTCTTTATTCTAGTTTAGTTATTTTCTTCCTGTGACTTGTTGTGTGGATGAGATTAGTACTTCTATGACTTGTGATAATATAGATACTACATGTGAGTTTTATTCATATTACAGCGTACGTATGTATTATGGTATCCATATATTGGAGTTGTCATATACATACGGCTGGCATGCTTATGTGTTCCTAGTCCTACGTAATTTGGGACTGGGGCGTGACAGACACACCACCTCCCCCTGTTCTCAGGTAATCCCTAATCCCTAATTCTTTTGATAATGACATGGACACACACTGATACAGACACAGACACACACACTAACACAGACATGGCAGAGGGAAGGAGGAGCACTAACCCTAACCCTAACTCGGACAGACACACACACACACACGTACGGACACACTAACACACGCAAACACTAACCCTAATACGGACATGCACACACATACACAAACACACTGAGATGGTGTTGTGTGTGGAATTGGATTGGGGGTTATGTGTAGAACTCGGACACGGACACACACACACTGAGATGGTATTTTGGGTGGAACTCAGACACGGACACACACACATACTAACCCTATATATCTGTGAGTGCGTTGTGTGTGGAATTGGATTGGGGGTTAGTATTAAGTATAGTATTTGTGGATGTGACTTGAGGGTGCATATATGTGCATTGGTGTAAGTGTTCTTCTTAGTATACAAAGTTATGTATTGAGAGAGTTATGTGCTATTGTTGAGTATCAAGTGTTGGTGCCTAAGTATAGATGTTAGAAAGGGGGTGAAAGATGTATCTTAGTATAGATATCATGGGTGTGATTGAGGGTTGTAGGCAATATGATAGGGTATGTTGCTAACATATGATACTTGGATACTTGGTTTTGAGGTATCTTGATAGCTAGTAGCATATGTGGAAACTAATTAGATAGTGATATCTTAGTATCTATAGTCAAGTGTTAAGGTTTTAGGGAGATATGAATATTTGGTTAAAGTATTATTGTGATGTGTTAGTATATAGCTAGGTAATGGGCATTAGGATAAGATATTGTAAGGTATTTATTATATATAATCTATATTAAGTATATGATACATAATATAATATATTAGCTATTATAGTCTATATTAACTAGTATAACTTAAAAATCTAGTATAATAAGATATTGACCTAGAATGACTTGATAAGCCTAGTATTGACTAGTTTACCTATATAGGCCAATCCAGTTATCAACTTGGAATCCAAATTAGGTAGTTTTGACTTAGTTTGACTCAAATAACCAAGTTTTGACCTATGAATGACCTAGAGACCGAGTTTCAAGTTGGTGCCATGGGTATTTGAAACTGTATCCTAGTATCAAGATACAAGAGAGTATTAATGTGATATTGTGTACCATGGTATGTGATATCCACATGATATACAAATACTTAGAGTGTTATAAACACCTATGTGTATATTGGACAATCCAAGGTCAAATGTTCCTTGTGGGATCACAAGGAACACATAACGACATAGATATCATTATCTTCTATGTCATGTGTCCATATCAGGCCGAAGTCAAATGTCCATGTCAGCCATTCTCTGAAAAGTATATTTGTATCTGTAAGCCTTTTTGAGACTTTTAGAATTCTACAACTTTTTAAAAAATACGTAGAAAATTTATAATACTTAGCATTTTTTAGTATTATTTGGAAAACTGGTAAAACTCTAAAAGCCTTTAACATGCTTACAGAAGCAAATTTTTTTCCAGAGAATGGTTGACAATGAACACGTGATGACATCTATTTTTTAGGGTTTGAAATCGGCCAATCTAGTTATCAACTTGTAACCCCAATTATATAGTTTGACCTAGTTTGACTCAAATAACCAAGTTTTGACCTAGGAATGACCTAGAGATCGAGTTTCAAGTTAGTGTCATGGATATTTGAAATTGTATCCTAGTGTCAAGATACAAGAGAGTATCAATATGATATTGTGTACCATGGTATGTGATATCCATATGATACACAAATAGCTAGTGTAGTGTACATAGATATAAGATTTGGTATGGTGTCAAGTGTAGGTATGATTGGTATAGTGTAAAGATACAAGTAAGTATCTTGAGTATATGAGTACGTCCACGTGTTCCTTGTGACCATATCTCTGGGAAATTTTTTTACTTCTGGTATGTGATATCCACATGACTAGTTTAGCTATATAGGCTTGTAGAAGTACAATTTCTTTCTAGATAATGGCTTACAAGGATTACGTGTTATCTACATGTCTACTAGGTTTGGAAATCAATATCAAACTTATATATTTACTTATTATATGGATACTCATGAATCACAATATGGATACTCACGCATCACAACTCGAATACTCACGCATCAATCAGAGTTGTTACTTTTGATGAACATATGTATCTATCTTTGCATCCATTTGGATAATATAATTGAACGATGTCTATTCATCTTTTCAGAAGTATCTAGAAATAGATCTGAATTACCATATGTATCATCGTTCGTAGATGTACAATAGTCATCCTGCTGACATATGCGGTATGCGGGATGAATTCATACAGGGAGTAGAACAATTCATGCAGTTCGCCAAGGCGTTCCCTCAGTACATGGACGGCACCAAAATTAAGTATCCGTGTGTGAGATATCGTAACTTAAAATATCACTCAGGAGTGGATGTAACATGTCATGCCCCGATTCCATAGAACCGAAAGTAGCCACGGACGTGATGCCGTACAAGCCTAGATTGCACTTATACAAGGCAAGAAGATAGACAAGGCATGGTATATCTTAGAAATAGCGACATCGCAGCGAAATTATAGACAAATTGAAGTCACAATTAATATAATAAAAAGATTCTCTTTATTTATAATGATAATTGAGTACATGGCTTACAAAAGATTTATAAAGCTCTTAAATACAACTAAAACTTGGCCAATTGGCTTACATTGATATTTACCATCTTGGCTTACAATCTCTTTGATATAACTGAATTATATTATTCCATACATTATGCCCTTTATAACAGAAGACGCCTCCAATGGAAGAAGAGCTTCTGTACGCCTCAATAATTCTTCGATGCCTCAGAACCGTTCCAGCCACTCTCTAATGCCGAGTACCTGGGGATGCCCACAAACGTGGGTTAGTACATATCGCATACTGGTGAGCAAAAACTAGCCCATTCGCCTAAACTGACACTAACTAATCATGTGAGAAGCATACACATTAATTTAGTGATCTTTCTATTAGGGACTAGGTTTATTTCAATGATCAGAGTATTCAACAGCATAATTAACATACTTTGGAAGCAATAGGATACATTGAATATATAAAATATATCATATCGCTTACATCGATTCTTACCAATAGCCCACTCATCGTATCCCTACAAAATAAGGATTAGCCACAACATAATTAATAAGAATTATTCTTACAGTGATAATGTTAAGCCTGTATAAATTTTCTCGTTAGTATGCAGCCTAACTACATGAGGGTCATTGGTGATATGCTTTCACACCACGAGAGACATGCCCTATAGGACTTCGAAGGGTGTACGACACACAATTCATGAGGTTGCGATCCTCAATGAATGTCTCATTATACCTAATGCTACAAAGCACTATATTTTTTCCTAGGCTGAACGATCCCGGTGCCCCGGTGCATCTCGTTCGAGAAAACTTACCAAACCTTGTGCACAAGTTGTCCCTGACCATGCAACGACTATGCAAATAAAATCTAACCATAAATTTCATGGTAAATAAATGTAAGTAAAGCCTCGCATTATTGATCCTTCTTGTTTTGTTCATTCTCATATCGGTTGGTGACCCATAGTTCCCAACTTACAGACCTTTCCGTGGCCCGGTGGTACCAAACTACACTTATACTCGCATATGACGTATTTTCTTCATAGTTACTGTGCACTGATGCACTTATACCTGTACAGATATTCAATGTTCCATTCTCAGTGTTACGAGCATGTGAAGTAGATTGCATAATATTACTTCTTTCTCATGGCAGACTTACTTTATAGCATTCTTGTATCAATAGTACTAGCAGTTCGTTATTCATGTGTTCCATTAATTATATCAGCATTGAACATAAGGTATCATTATTATTGTGTGGACTAAAGCAACATATAGTTATGACATACATTAAAGCAATACTAGCATTCATTTTATTAGGACATGAAGGAGTGGAGGAGAAGGGACAGATTCACTCACTTATATAAATATTGTTTCCATGCCACGCTGCATAAGGTATCATATCCGGCCAAGTTAAGAAATACGGCATCATCACACCAAGCATCTCGATTTCTTGTACCATTTGTATTCCATCGGTCTGATCCATCTATAATTTTAGCGTATTACCTTTCTGCTGAGTGGGACATTACATAATATACCACTCAGAAAGAGTTTCGTCCTCGAAACTTAAAGGAATAACTCAATTCACCATATCACTTAAGTCATCCTACGAAAATATTCTATGCCAATTATAGCTCAATACCCCGTTTCCATCCCTTGTCAATATGCTTATTCATGAATCTCGTATACTTTTGCATTCCAACTATCCATTTACTTTCCAACTGATTTTTTTATGTTCTTCCATTCATCAATACTCTCCTGAAGCTCCATTTGAATTCCGTTCACCACTTTGCCTGGATCGTACATACATTTCTGGCATCCCCAAAATATAATGCACTTAACCAATTCTAATGGTTGGAGAAACCAAACGGCTACAGAGGTAATTCCATTCCTCATTACTGATCATTTAATACTTTCGGCCAAGATATTCTTTAACATCGATTTTCCATAACTCTAATTTCTTATGACACTTATTCGGTCAATTTTGCCAATATCTTTCCAATACGTTGCAATCAAATTTCGGTCCAAGTACTTCTCAATATTCACCGTCATCCTCTTGGTCGGACATATGTACAAATCTTTTATCTCGATCACAGTGTTCTTTGGTATAACCATTTTCCACAATCGCTATCTTCCAATTCTGCCAAAATATAAAATCTTAGGGACTGCCCAAGTTAGGCTATTAACCCAAGTATGATACTTTAATCATTTCGAACAAACCGACCATAACAAATTTTTTATTAATTTTGAATTACAATATTCTTTCTTTCAATGTCAATTCCGTTATTCCCACCTCTTATGAATAATTTTACCCGTCGTCACATTATTTTGATCCATCCAACTTTTATTGATTACATTAAGAATATCACCCGTCGTCTCTTTATTATGACCCAAGTGTATTTATAGTTTTTTTGACCATGTCCTCAATATTCTAATTTCATTTATTCAAACTTCTAGCAATCTTTTTCCCAAAATTAGTAGCATCAAAATTTTAATGAATCTAGAGTTCCCTTTGATCGTATCACGGTACATGCCACAAGCTTTATTATAGTTTAATCCTCACAATTCGTCCCACACAATTGTCCCATTAGCCATATCGTGTATCAAGTTTCTCCTCCGAACGTATAAAATTTCCATCCAAATTCTTCAAGTAACGATTTTCTCTTTTTATCTCAATTTATTCCTTATCCTAACTTGATTCCAAAAGAAGCTATTTTAAGAAATTCAACCAACCAAATCCACTATTTATTTTCCATTCCAGTCGAGACAATCAAATCCATCTTTTATAACTGTCAATTCCTAATTTATCCATCCAATAGTTTAACCATCCTGACACGACCTGTTATCCTGAAATACTCATACCCAAATCTCGCAACAAAATATCCAAATATCGACTGAAAATAGGTCGACTCATAATATACACTATTCGAGTCTCGCACGATGTTATATTACCCATGCAACATTAATAGGGTCATCCTATGGGTCTTCGACAACCAACATAACTTTTCGATCAAGTCTCTCAGGTTAGCTATATCGATATCTAAACCTAGTGTTCATAGGCAACCCATCTAATGTTAGTGTCACGACCCACACCCGATATAGGGGTACGAGTACGCGGGTATATCCATCCTACACCGCAGCATCAGCGGTAAACGCTGTCTAGGTCACAATACTATCTAATCATTCTCACACGAATATCCAACTCCATAAGGAGACAAAAATATAACAATATAATATGAAATACTCAACCACATAACTAAAGCACAATAAGATATCGAAAGAAATAAATGAAACACAACCACAAAGTCTAAACAACAATATAATCTAACTTCAAACAATAACATCAAAGTCTCAATATATGCCAGAAACAAATTCGATCCCAAAATCTGCTAAAAGAAACTAACTAAAATAACTAGTAATTCCAGCTAGACCTCCCGGCAATCACACCTGGGCTATAAGGTCCAAGGCTGCAGCTACTCTCCCTGTGGTTCGTAATACGTCGGACACCAGTCCTCGAAGTCATCGTCTGAAAAATATATCCAGTCAGGATTGGAGCAAAGTACAACCCAATAATAGTTCCAATTAATTGACAAGGACCATAAAATAATAAATAGAGGATGCTATATACTGAGAGAAAATAATAGACTGATGCAATAACAAATAATAAAGAGAACATGCAATATCGGTAATATGGTATAGTCAGTGCATATATAAAATAAAAGAGAAAAGAATTACAATATCAGATTCAAGGCAATATGATCTATGGAACTGAAATGGAGAACTGCAACTATTCTAAGTGTTTGAAATACTAGTTTCGATATGTGATCGACTTGGGAACTTGTATAATAGCTATATGGCCTGGCTAATCATACGTGAGGTGTATGATTAATACTAACAATGTTTTATAATTTACAATAGTAATATGATCACATCTCTTACTAGCAATTTTTTCTGCCCTCAACTAGTACAGTGGATCCAACCATGACACATTATGATACACAATCATTGTCCAATAATAATACCATGTATAATGTCTAATATCAATGTCGTGTACGATGTCAATACGATAACCATTGTAATATCTTATGACTGAAGATCCAAGCTATATACTAGTCCGTGTACCAAAGTGTCAAGAATCAGATACAACATCTCTAAGTACTTAAAATATAAAAATTATCAAATAATGGAAACTATCAGAGAATGTACTCGCCTGCTGTCCAGAGCAATGAATGTCGAACTGTGTCCGAACTGGTGTCACGCAGACCTATATATGGAATATTATATTAATACAAGGTGTTAGAATAAAATTAAGTTAAACTAGTTCAATTCTAGGTCATACTAAGGTTAATCTAGGTCAACCTAGTCAAATTTAGTCTTATACTAGGTAATACTAGGCTATACCTAGGTTTCTTGGTTAAAAAATTGATAAAAGCTATACTAGCTAATACTAGGTATTAAGATACCTTATAATATCAATATCAATGCATATCTTATACTAGCTAAAAATACTAGTAATATATATATATATATATATATATATATATATATATATATATATATAAAATCTTATACTAGTATAATTACCAATATCTATATTACCAAGTATCAATATCCATAACTCAAGGTAACAATCAATACCTTAGCTATCTATTTATATGGCATCTCTAACCCTTAATCTTGAACTCAACTTATAGCCATACACACTTAGAACTTACCCATACTAGTCCAACTGATAATATTAACATATAATTAATCATATACTAGGGTTCTAAGTTAATACTTTAACTATATAACACTTATCTTGCTAATTTTGTATTACATTAACCCTAGGTATCAATATCTTAATACTAAAACTTGGTATCAGTTGGATACCCCTCTACTTGGTATCACCAAATGCCAAACTTAGTCTGTAGCTTACCCTCACCATATTCTCTGCCTATAGTTGGAACACAATCTATTGCAATGCACTGTACTTACAACCTCTAGATACTCCAACATGCCTCACATTCCTAACTGACATTACTTCTCCCCATAGCTAATACTGCTCTCAGACTTGGTGCTTCAAGTGCACCCTCGACTGATACATCAAAGCTTGATACTTATCTGCACCTGACACTACCCAATATATGGCCCGACCATATTACACACAGACCCTTACCTGAGAGAACAACACACACAATACTCTTACCTCACAGACACAAGTACACACACACTAACAATTAAAAATAACTAACTATTAGCTATTCCAACTAAACTGATACACTAGATCAACTAACTAACTATATACTAACCTATATACTACTAACCAATAAATAACTAACTACCCATACCTTGATTATTACCTGAACTGAACTGAGACTAAACTGATACTGGGCAGATACTTGAATGCCAATACTGTGCTAATACTACTCTGGGCGTTGCACTGAACTGAGGTTGCATACTAATGCACTGATGCAGTGCTATTGTGGACCTGGCTTGCTTCCACTGTTGCCTGTCTGCACTGAGTCCCCAGCTCGCTGCAGTGAAGTATGATGCTGAGGCTACTTGCTGTTATTCTTGAGAGATTGATGCAACATTGCCCATTTAAGCTGCTGATACTGGCCTGAGTTGACTGCACTGCAGTGCTTCTTCAGTTGGCTTTGCAATTGCTATACTGCACAGCAGTGCACGAGTCCCCCTTATTAAAACTGACTGCCATTCCTCCTCCTTCCAGAGACTGGAAACTGCTCTGCCTCCCTCTGTGCGGAGCATGCTGTACAATGCCTCCAGCTTGCTTTAACTGGAAACTACTTATTGCCTGCAGTGGCTCGACTGTAGTGTGCACTTGCCTGAGCTTCCCTCCCCTTCATGCTGATACTATACTGGCTCTCGATGCAGGCAGTTGATTGCTACTGCTCTTGCTCTGTGCTGAATTGGAAGCATGCTTGAGTTTCACTGATACTCTAAAGAGTTTATTGATACTCTTAGTATCCATCTACAAATATACATCCCTCCACAAGCTCTGATATCCTAACTGAATTAAACCCGACCACTAAACACTTAGATAATATATCACATACATCTAAAAATATATGTATCTAAAGCTATATACAAAATATATACCTCTAAATAGATAAACACAAAATCTGGGTATACAAACTCGCACATACCTGAACACCCAACTACAGTTAATCAATAACCGAGCCCTCCAATACCTAAACACATATGCACCTGCACATTGGTGCCCTCATTGATACTGCACTCGCAAACCCATTACACACCTACTGACACTGTACAGTGACATGCCACAGTGCCTCTCACCCACGCATAACCACATACACTCAAATTCACACACAATGCAAACATATATATATATATATATATATATATATATATATATATATATATATACATACATACATAGCTCACACACAAACACACAAACACCTAGTACACAGACCTATCCTTCCTTGACCCCTATTGCACCTGATAACCAAGCCCTCCATTGCCTACATAACCCGAGCCTGCTTCCAAACACTACACTTAAGTGTACACAAGTGTACACTTACACCACTAAGTCACAATACTCACAACTCAAGATACCAAGTGCCCAATACCCAGGATACCACTAATACTCCCTCACATCACTGCACATAAGACCCTCACTAGAGAAATGGAAATTGGATTGATACTAGTGCTGATACTTGTCAACAACGATAAGAGGCAGACATTGACGTGTTCTCCTGGATCCCATATAATCCTCTTTTCAGTCATCTCCTTGTATACATCTGGTTCATCCAGGCATGGGGTAGTAGTTGCATGCTCACTTGAACAGATATCAGGAATACCAATTTTCTTTCCCATTTTGAACTCCCAAGTAAGCTCAACTGCAATAGCACTTGAGAACACTTTAAGAATATCTGGGACATTACAATATTCTTCAAGCCTTGACTTCGTTTCCTCATTTGATGCAATTATTTCACCCAAAAAAAATGAGCACATTGTTTCTCCATCTTGCTACTAAGGGATGTCCCATGAGTAAGAGGTCTAACTATCAAGGTTCCATTTAAAGATTCTTCGAGGTCATTAACAGCAGTAGCCATTTTAATTGAAAACATATATATGTCACACACACACACACACACACACACACACACATATATATATATATATATATATATATATATATATATATATATATATACAATCACATATATGTATACATATAGATATAATTAGATATATATACATAGCCAAACATAACCGTGCGTATCATGAGATACTATGACACGACACTACGTATCCTATTTAGGATACATACACCAAATCTTGACTCAAGGACACAAAAATCCCTTTGGGGATACGTGTCGAACACTTGGTGGACACGATTCGAAATTCCTTCAAATTGAGCCCAAAACATCATTCCACAAGAAGAAAACCAAGATCTATCAAAATAAAGGCTTATAACACCTAGGTCAAGCATTAGAGATTCAATCCCACATATTGGAGGGTTCCTATAGGTCCAATGGGTGTTCTTAACCACAAATAGAGTAGAAAATTGAAAGTTACCTAGGTTATAAATGACCTCCTTGAAGAACTCCGAATTTGGACACAAGGAAGATGAAGTGGATACGATCCTCAACACTTGGGCTCCTCTTTAAGCTTTCTCTAGCAATGCCAAGCTCCTTAGCCTCATTGGAATGATAATGAGAGGGATAAAATTTGGGAATAGCGAAGTTATGGTTTGCTCTCAATTTTGGGGATGAACTAAATAAAAATAAATGGAGGCTACTCATGAATGAAGAGGTTTATATAAACTTCCTCTAGGGTTAGGGTTAGAAGAAGGAATGTTTGAATTGAATCATGTGCCCCTCTTATTCCTTCATGAATAGAATCTACTAAACCATTGGAGGAATATTCTATTCTTGATTCTAAATGAAATTAATCTAGTCATGACTGACTAATTAATTGAGTCAATGGGTCAAGTCAAATCTAGTGTGGTCCACTAATGTCAAGTCTAGTTAAAATTGACTAATCAACTAACACATGATAATAATAGTAACAATATATATAACATGCACATTATAAATAAATAAAATATAATAATATTTATAATAATAAAAATGACAAAATACCCCTATTCTGAAATGTGGTAGTGACAGTTAGGCAGCTGATAGAAACCATACCCATCACTATTCTTAAGGCCAACCATAATCCGACCAATCTAAGGGACTTCTACCCAATCTCATTACCAACTCAAACCACAAATGAACTACCATTGACCTACCCATAAATAAGGGACATCCAACAGTCTAGGTCAGGTCTATCTTCCCATGGTCAATCTCTTAAGGGTCTACCTCAATTAAAGGTTCATTCTTAGACTTACCCTAACCAACAAGATCAATCTAGAACTACACGCTCAAATCCTATACCCATCAAGTAAATCACCAATATTTAAAATCCAAATTGCTATCACATGTTGTTTCATTTCTGATTTCATAGTCATCCTCTAGTTGTACCAACATATCATTCTTGATTCCCATGGATCTGATTTATCTATGGGACAAGGCAACTAATCCAAAGTTCAAATTCTGATCGGTCACTTTTACTAGTACATTGTTCATGATCTTTACTCTCAATTCTTTTTCCTTCATATTATGTATTCATGTGTTCAGTATCACCTAAATAATTTATAGCCGATAATGTCATCTAATCAATACGTTGAAGATATCTCTCTTCCGAGTCGTTTCATCGATCTTACCTTTGCCAATTTTTTTATGATAGGGTCAACTTTTGTTCGCATAAACTATCACCTTGATTGTATCACCTCATCAATGTCTCATAGGTTTTTATCTCGCTAAGCCACATTCAATAATTATTTATGTATTCGATATATTGGTCAAACCACCAATCGAGGAATCATCCCATGTTAATAATTTGATAAATTATATCCGCCAATCAATTATTACCCAAGTGATTAAGGTTTCTTCCAATCAACTGTTATTGATGCGATAAAACTTTTTGTCGATAATATTTATCCCAACATGCTAGACCTCAAGCTTTATTTGTATTCCATCCATCGAAGTCTCTTGAAGAACTTTCATCCATTGCCATACAATAAGGGTCATCGATTAGTTCCTTTACAATCCGTCGAGTTCATATGCCGACTAAATATTATCCACCAATCGATAAGTTCAAGTATTTCAACTTCACAACTGTTACCCATTTTAAGTTAGGCCTGTAGTAAGTGTTATAAACCTAAGGTAAAAAGGAAGCAATTTCCAATATACTCAGTCCAACTGTAAATCATTTTTTTAAGAACTTTCATCTTAGGCAACAAAATATTATATCCTGACTGTGATTCCCAATCGATTCCAACCAATCTCCTTCGATATATGATCCAACTTGTTTGTGGATAGTAATATTCAATCATTATTGCTAGATTTGAAACTTTTACCCCGCCGATTCAAGTCACCGTCTAAATATATGATCCAACTTGTTGTTTTCAGCTAAGGCATCTATCTCATACATTCTCACTTTCTTGCTACCCATGTAACATTAAGCTATCAAGGGTCTAATATTGATAACTCAAATCCAACTATCAAGGGTCCGATGTTGATACACAATTCGAAATACCTAAGGGAAACTCATACCACATACAATAAGGCATCATTCCCGACTAATTATCGACACTACCCCATTCTTACTGGTTGGCTCAATACCATCACTTATGGAAGGGTCACTACACATGCATCACTAAGAGGGTACATGCATGTACCACTCAAAACGAAGCCATTTCCTGACTATCATACCGTTACATTGATCCAACATCCAACCCGCACTACCTTCACAAGGTAGCATTGCATGCTATAAAATAATTCTCATACTCAGATATTAAACAATCCCGCTATTATATATGAATCAACTCAGCTTCACTATTGATTTCCTTTATTAAAATTACTCATGTATAATTCTCATTGATTACAACACATATGTTAATTTTTTTATTTCCACATACAAAATATTAATAACAAGTTAGTTATCTATGGAATCGAATCATTGTTGGGTTCTTGGAATCAATTACAAATTAAGAATCACAACAACTAGGGCATCATAATATTTAGGCTTATTGTATGGAATATCTAGTGAGTGTAACCAAGCGGTCAAATATTCTCGATTGTGGAAACACTTTCGAACAATAGCGAAAGTAACACAGAACGATCACAAATACAAATTCGATAATCGTAGAAGCGGCTTTGAATACTCGTAGAAGAAAACTTTGAATACGCACTGAGGCAACTGTGACTATCCGCGGAAGAGACTTTGAATAGTCACTAGCTCAACTCTGAGTATCCGCAGAGGCATCATTGAGTAATCGTGGAAGCAACTTTTGATTTAGAATTTGGTGAGTCCAAGGACACATAAATCGTGCTCTGATACCAATTTGTCATGCCCAATTTTGAAGAACCGAAAGTAGCCACGGGCCTAATGCAGTACAAGCCTAGATTGTACTTGTACAAGAAAAGAAGATAGACAAGGCTTGGTATATCTCAGAAATAATGATATTGCAGCAAAATTAAGCAGGCAAATTGAAGTCACAATGAATATAATGAAAAGCTTCTCTTTATTGATAATAATAATTGTGTACATGGCTTATAAAAGATTTACAAAGATCTCAAATACAACTGATACTTGGCCAATTGGCTTACATTGATATTTACCGTCTTGGCTTACAATCTCACTGATACAACTGAATTACACTGTTCCATACATTATGCCCTTTATAACAGAAAATGCCTCCAATGGATGAAGAGCTTCTACATGCCTCAACAATGCTTCGATGCCTCAGAACCGTTTCAGCCACTCCCCAATGTCGAGTACCTGGGGATGCCCACAAACGTGGGTCAGTATATATCGTGTACTGGTGAGCAAAAATTAGCCCACTCGCCTAAACCGATACTAAGTAATCATGTGAGAAGCATGTACATTAATTTAGTGATCTTTCTATTAGGGACTAGGTTCATTTCAATGATCAGAGTATTCAACAACATAATGAACATACTTTGGAAGCAACAATATACATTGAATATATGAAATATGTACATATTGCTTACATACTTTGGAAGCAACAGTATTCAATGTTTCATTCTCAGTGTTACCAGCATGTGAAGTATATTGCATAATATTACTTCTTTCTCATGGCATGCTTACTATATAATATTCTTGTATCAATAGTTCTGGCAATTCATTATTCATGTATTTCATTAATTATAACAACATTAAACATAAGGCATTATTATCATTGTGTGGACTAGAGCAACATATAGTTATGACATACAACAAAGCAACACTAACGTTCATTTAATTAGGGCATGAAGGAGTATAGGAGAAGGGATAGATTCACTCACTTATATAAATATTGTTTCTGTCCACGCCGCATAAGGTATCTCATCCGACCAAGTTAAGAAATACGACATTATCACACCAAGCATCTCGATTTTGCGCACCACTTGTATTCCATCGATCTGATCCATCTATAATTCCAGCGTAATGCCTTTTCACAGAGTGGGATATTATATAACATATCATTTATACTCGAAAGATTTTACGCTGAATTACTATCAGTGGACCTCATACAGAGAATTTGTACATCTAGCATCGGAGCTGGAGCCTTATGTGGAGACGTATATGGATGTCTGGAATTAGTACTCAAGTTACAGGCTCCAGAATCAATTATTAAAGTAAACTAGGACAAAACTAGACTAGACTAAAAATCTAGCAAGCACGACCAATCATGCCCTATGACTTGCTATCATTAGCTAACTAGGGTTATCACAGTCCTAGTTACTCACACATACAGTTTTGAGATTCTATACAGCCACATGCCCTGCAGAATATGTCACAACCCGCACCCGGAATAAGGGCACAAGTAGTGATCAACGCCCAGCCTACACCGTAGCATCGGCGGTAGAACGCTGTCTAGGTCATCCATACTATCTAAACTTCTCTCACAAGATATTAAAGGTACCTGTCAATGTCATCTCAACTCCAAATGGAAGAATAATATGGTATATGATAATGATAAACTATACTCAATCATAATGTAAACTAAGGAAGATAAAGCACAAGATAAAATAACGAAGAAAGAGTCACAAAACATCCACAAGTCCGAAATAATATATATACATGCCAATAACCTTAATAAAGTCTAATACAAGTCTAAACAAAGAGTCTATGCCTCCTCAGCCTCTGGTACTATGTCCTCCTACTCTAAAGGAGTATCCTCTAATGGTACACCATTATGTTGCTCATAGTAGGTGGGATACTGGTCCACATGCCAATCATCTAAAAAATATATTCCGTCAGGATTGGAGCAAAGTACATACCTCCGAAAGCAGTTTTAAATATATAATCGAGCATATATAACAGATAATAGAAAAGAATATAAGATAAATAAACATCAGAATGTAATGAACTAGAGTGAACATGTAATGTACTGGAATAAAGAACAGGCAATAGAACAACTACAATTTAAATAGAAAAGATAAAACTAACTAATGTGCCATAGAGTACAAGTTTATTTTGTGATCGGTTTGGGTTGAACGCGAATACAATATGGTAACTCGATTACACGTGTGATATGTAATAGACATGGACACGAATACACTTGGGCTTGATCACATAACCTACTCCTACCCCCCCATCCCCAACCAATACCTATAGATCCAATCACGACACGTTATGAATACGAATATGGGCACACTGAACACGAGCAGTGTGTGAACACGGAGTACACGATAATCTATACCCGATATACACGATAAAATACATGTGAAGGAGTACCCGCTGAACACGGTAAGGGATAACATCTCCTGACATGATCTATATAATACCAGTCCGTGTAACCACTGTGTCAAAATCAAGTATACAGTTCTAGAATATGTGATATATACACTATCATGAAATGAAAACTAACAGAGAAATGTACTCGCCTCTGGTCCTGAGCAATGTGTATCTCTCGATGCCCAAGTTGGTGTCACATAATCCTATTTAGGGAATATTAAGTTAAATTGTGTATAAATGAGAAAATGGTTAAAATATACTAATATATGCTTGTAGGTTAATTTCTAAGACACACCAACTACACTAGGCCAAACTAGGTCCATACTACGTTAATTGGTCTATATGGGTCACTAACTAACTAGTACTAGCTAAACTAATATATATATATATATATATATATATATATATATTAAGATACTCTATGTATCCATATATGCTAACTAGTATATAATTAATTAACTAACTAACTGATACACTAACTAACTACTAATAACTATATTAACTTAAAAGTGATACTAACATATCACTAATATCTTAATACACAAACTGATCTAGTTATATACTAACTTACTTACACTAACTTACCTATTCTAGTATAACTAACTCATTATTACTAATTAGCATCACTAACTAAACTAACTGACACAAATTTCTAACCACTTAACTAACCATTTAAACACCAAGCAATAGCTTACTGCCACTAACTAACCTTCACTAACTAATGCATCTAACAACCAATACCAAAATAAATACTAACCGATACCTACCTTGGCAATTAACACAGTTGCTACACCTATGAAGTTGGTTGCTAAATACTTCACCTCTACTGCATTTCAGTTACCTTAACCGACTTCCATCTCAATCTCATAATCATAAACATAACACAAACTTCTAATTATCTAACACAGTTTAATGATACCTTTGGAATCAGTTAACTAAATGTTTGATACACTAACTTCACTGACTGCTCAACCCGATCCCTGTTGCCATTAGATCCTAACCCGACACCTTAATGCAACAGATAACATGTGAAGTGATAACATCTTTCCATTGCTCCACTCTTTACTCTTCTGAACTCTAATACCTCCATCACCTTGCTACCATCAATCAGTGTACATCCCCCCTCTTCCACCTCTGAGATGTGATACTCAAGTATCTGATGTGCAACTTTGGGTTGCTGCTGTCCCTGGCCTCCTAACCCGACCCCCAGGTACTGATGGTTCAAAAACTGCATACTAATACCTTAAGTATCAGCTGATACTTGACACAACAAAAACTGATACACATTGACTATACTTCACACATAATCTCTTACTCTCATACACTTAAACACTACACTGGCACTTATTTCCCCACCTCACCACTCTGCAAAAAATCCTTCCATCTCCTGCTACTACTGTTCGATTGCTAACTGCTGCTCATATGCTCTGGCATGTGCATGCTATTGTTGCTATCATTTCCACTGGTGCTATTTCATACTGCATTGCCTGCTACCACTCGAGCTTCCCCCCTTACTCCTTCTTACAAACACACACCACTGCCACACACACACACTCTATGCATATGCATCTCACACATGATAACACATACAATACACTGATTCTAACACTCCTCACTTACCTCACATACACACTGACACAGACTTCACTGACACCACTGTGTCACTGAACACAGTCAACCCATACACAGGTGCTCACACACAGTGAACACTTGCATAGTCATAATATACTCATACACCACACTATACAAAGCACAAACTGATATATATATACACACACACACACACCCCTATGTATTTATGTGCACTAGTGTCAATTAGTCAAATACCTATGGTGTATAATTGAGAACTCATTATACGTGCCCAAATAAAAAACCAAAACTTAAGTTCTTCCTCATATAACATTTATATATATAAAATACAACTTAAAATACTTAAAATACTTGCTGCAATGAGTATTGAAGAGCAATTATGCCAAAACCCCCCAAAATTGGGCTCCGTGTCGTACCGTATTATAAAATACCATGATACGACCTATACGTATCCATTTGTGGACACGTACCTAGTCCTATAATCCCGATCTAAGTCTAATTAGATCTAATTGGTCTAATGACACAATATTGATGTGTCAATCTCATAATTCTCCCAACATGCACACAAATCACCACCTAGAACTTAAAATACATAACCAATTAGCCTAGAACTTGCTCCTATAGGTAGTCCTATGCCATGGGGTCATTCCTAATGGTCAAATGCATGATTAAGAAGCTACAATGAAGGAGAAACTCTGGAATTACCAATTGGAAGATTGATTTCTAATGAAAATACAATTGGACACGTTCTGG
The DNA here is from genome assembly GCA_036927795.1 of Iris macrosiphon. Taxonomy (NCBI): domain Eukaryota; kingdom Viridiplantae; phylum Streptophyta; class Magnoliopsida; order Asparagales; family Iridaceae; genus Iris; species Iris macrosiphon. Next base: position 104,369,581 of record JAYESA010000015.1, on the reverse strand, counting down.
ACACGATCTCTCTACCAAAGTTTCTCCTCCATGTGTTCCTTACTTCTCCAAGCTCTAATGCTTCTTGAGGAAAGAAATGAGAGGGAATGTAAGTTAAATGAGAAAGAATTGATGGAGGGAAAGAAAAAAATTTGGAGATCTAGAATTTGAGAGAAAATGCAAATAAAATAGGAGATAGAGAGGAGAAGGGCTTTTATATGGCCGACCCCTATTCTTCTCCTCCAAGTCATTGCAAAAGTCCAATATGCTCTCTAATGGTTCATTATAAATTTTAATAAGGAGGGTATATTAGGAAGGGTTCTAACTAATCTAAATTAGCTCTAATTATCCTAATTAATTAATAGAAATGGGTCTATTGGGCTTGGTCTATGTTGGGCTCATTCGTTGTCATGATAATTCTAGTTGGGCCTACAAGTGTCAAGTCTAATGATTGGGCTAGCCTCTCTAACTAAAATAAAAGACATAAGTCCCTATTTAAAATGACACTACTACTAAATAAATAAAAAATAGTATAAGCATTCAAATAATGATTTTAGGCACACAATTATTAATATAATAATCCCAAAAATTAAATTTCTAGGTTAAATTACTAAACTATCCCTATTTGGAAAAGTGAGGGTGACAGACTATCTGGGTTATCCAAATATAAGGATACATAGAATATATTATATCAGGTATAGTAATTTACAGGTAAATGTTGCATTCGACGGCGTGCTGGAAGTGTGCCCCTCACGATGGAGACCTCCAAATCCATCAGGTGTCACTGGGATACCGAGATTGCATGTAGCCAGAAAATCTCTCTAGATGCTTCTAATTCATTATGCTAGTTGTTATCCTAGGCAAGTTATCAAGAATTTTTGACCATGGTGCTCAGAAATTTGCCTTAGACATGATGCATGACATGACATTATCTTGACAAGTACATTCAAGACATGAGCAAGCAAATCAACCACGAGAATATATTTTATCAGTTCAAGCATTTCAGTTCAGAAAATTCTAGCATGCCAGGAGTGCGCTTCGTCGAGCCACTATCTAGAATATCAGTACTGGTCTAGTTAACTTGATACGACAAACGATTATCAAGAATATCAGTAAAAGTCTGGTGTCGGAAATTCAAGATTAACAGTGTCAATACAATCAATGTTCAATAATTTATAGGTTATGACAATCGGGTTATAAGCAATTTATGGAAAACTTGCATGCATAATAATTAAACAAAATAGGCTAAACATTGGAAACAGTTACACCATAAGAGGGCAAATCATAAGAAGTTAAACTACTACAAGTATCATAGGTGCATAGGGTAAGCTGGCCGCATGCAAGATTTGGGAGCATGCAAGAGCTGGGTGCATGGAGGATGCAAAGTCCACTCCTCGGGACAAGGTGAGTAATGGGTCATAAATGAAAAGTCAGGGATTAACTAATGTGACTAGCCATGTCAGAGAGGTAACTGGCCAAGAAACAGAGTCAGAAAGAAAAGACAAAATCATGGAAAGTCATGCCAAGGCAGTGCTGAGTCACACGTTCGAAGAAAAGAGGAACGCATAGCTCCAGGCCGTATGGACGACTCAGCCGCATGCTCCTCTTGGCTGCATAAAAACTTGGCTACATGAAATCTTTTGAACTTTAGAAAACTTTAATTTGTTCAAGTTCCATGCATTTGGCCAAGGGGCGCATCTGCTGATTCAGTCATGCGTCCAACAAGATGGCCGCATGCTGACTTTAGAGCGAGAAGTCCAGGCCGCATGCCAAGTAGGGCGCATGGAACTCCTTCGTCCCAGAATAGTATATTTTAGCCATGGAAAAGCTCCAAGTCTGAGAAGTTGTTTTCTCCATGAAATTATTTCAACTCCGAATCTAGTAAAGTAAAGTTCTAAAACACTTAAAATTGAATGCTCATCAACATGGAACTACTAGTTTTTTAAAACATCAAGTTTTACTAGATCAAAACCAAGTAAAATAATGAAAACTCCAAACTTTAAACTTAGATCTATTCCAACCAAGGCATCAAAACCAAAAATAACAAGAAGTAAACATGTAGAGAAACTCATGAGGAACAATATAAAGCAATAAAATGCAAGAAAACTAAATAAATGCAATATAGCAAGTTCTTCATCATTGGCAAGATGTACTTGCTTAAACCCACTACTAAGCTACTACTACCACCAAAGGGAAGATCACGGCTGGGGCTAGGGTGCTTGGGCTGCTCTCGGCTAGGGAGAGGAGAGGAAAAAGAAAATAAAGAAAGAGAAGAAAGTAAAGAAGAATAAAGATGAGAGAGAAAGGAAATGCTATATATACCAAAGGGTGACTAGAACTATTTACAATTCTAAAAATTACATAAAGCAGCTAGAAAATCCATAAATTAAACAAGAAGCAATATACAGCTTTAGCACACATATACAAGATAAAATACAATAATACTAAAATAGTGAGACGGGTGTCACAGGTGCTAAGTTACCTAAAGACTTCTATCGGTCTAAGAGGATGGTGAGATAGCTCTGGATGGGATACGAGAAAATTGATGCATGTCGCAACGGGTGCATGTTGTACTACAAAGACGACAAGGATGAAGACGTTTACAGATTTTGTGGTGCTGATCGCTACAAGGGAACTGGTACAGGAAGGCCTGCCGGTGCAAGAAAGTCAACCAATTCGATGCACTACTTGCCTTTGATGCCGTGGTTGTAGAGGATGTTTATGGTGAAGGAGACTGCCGAAAATATGAGTTGGCACAAACGAGAACAGATTAAAGGAGTGTTGGATCACCCATCGGATGGAGAATCATGGAAGCACTTCGATCGAGAGTATCCCAATTTTACTTTGGATTTGCGTAATATAAGATTGGGGTTCTCCTCCAACGGTTTTACCCTATTCAAAATTTTGGGCTTCTAGTATTCATGTTGGTCTATGATCATCACCCTGTACAACCTACCACCTTGGATGTGCTTGAAGACTCTGGTTATGTTCTTAACCGTCATTATCCAGGGTCCGAACAATCCGAAGAGGAATATCAATCTGTACTTATAACCGTTGATAGATGAGTTGAATCAGCTGTGGAAAGTAGGTGCCAACACATACGATATTTCAATTTTTTAATAAAAGTAGCAACGTGTCACGACCTGCACCCAGAATTTGGGCAGGAGTCGTGGGTACGTCCAGCCTACGCCGCAGCATCGGCGGTAGAACGCTGTCTAGGTCACAATACTATCTAATCAATCTCACACGAATATCCAACTCCATAAAGAGACACATATATTACAATATAATAAAAAAATACTTAACCACATAACTAAAGCACGATAAGATATCAAAAAAAGTAAACGAAATACAACATAAGTCCAAACAAAATAATCTAACTGCAAACAATAACATCTAAGTCTCAAAGTATGCCGGAAACAAATTCGGTACCAATAATCTGCTAAAAGAAACTAACTGAAATACTAGTGATCCCGGCTAGACCTCCCGGAATCACACCTGAGCTATAAGGTCCAAGGCTGCAGCTACTCTCCCTGTGGTCCATAAAATGTCGGACACCAGTCCTCTAAGTCACAGTCTAAAAAAATATCCAGTCAGGATTGGAGCGAAGTACAACCCAATAATATTTTCAGTTAATTGATAAGGACTATAAAACAATAAATATATGATGCTATATACTGAGAGAAGACAATAAATAAATACAATGGCAAAATAAAGAGAACAGGCAATATAGGTAATATGGTACAGTCAGTGCATATATGAAATGAAGAGAAAGAACTACAATATCATATATGGAGTGATGTAGTATATGAACTGAAATAAATGACTGTACCTATTCTAAGTGTTTGAAATAGTAGTTTTAGAATGTGATCAGCTTGGGAACATGTACGAGAGCTATATGGCCTGGCTAATCATACGTGAGGTGTATGATTAACACTAACATGATTTTATATTGTACAATAGGGATATGATCACATTTATCACTAACAATTTCTCCGCCCCCAACTAGTCAGTGGATCCAACTATGATACGTTACGATACACGATCAATATCCAATACATCATGTACAATATCTAATATCAATGTCGTGTACAATGTCAATACGATAACCAATGTAATATCTCATGACTGCAGATCCAATCTATATACTAGTCCGTGTAGCACTGTGTCAAGAATCAGATGTAACATTTTTAAATACTTGAATTATAGAAATTATCAAATAACAGAAATAATCAGAGAATGTACTCGCCTGTGGTCCTTAGCTGGTATGAATCAGAGTCCAAGTCACAATCCAAATAGCCTATATATTACAATTTTACCATGTTAAAAGATAATTTATTTTAATTTATTTAATTCTAGAATAATTACTCTAAAATACTATTTTAATCTTATTATTCTGATTTTTAGGTTAATTCCTAAATTTTGTCCAAAGAAACTAAATTTTACAATAGGGATTTTTAGGCACGCAAATCGAGACGGTCTGTTGACCAAAAAAGTCAACCGATGCAAACTCGACTTTTATGCATGGTTTTTTGTAGATTTCAGCGTCAAAAATATGCTAGAATTTATGGCTCATTCGAATTCAAATTTGTTTGAAAATTATTGTACATACCTAAAATCGCATTGTGCAACGGTGGTTGATTGTTAACCTATAAGTTCTACAGAATTAAGAGCACAAAAATATTTTGTATTAAATCCTAGGAAAATATATGTCAATTATCTCGACATTAGCTTTCTGAAACTTCAAACGGTTAGTGATTCTGATTCCTGGTTCTCCCGAGGAGCGAAAACACCGAGACGCGTCTATTTTCGGACATGCTGTGCTCTACAAATTTTCCAGAATTTAATATTCAGAATTTCATGAAACAATTTATATATTCAGAAAACTAACCTCAATATGGTTCTAACACAAGAAACTGGGCCATGTTTGGAGTCCGGAGCTATGGGTAATGGCTTCTGGAAGATGAAGAAAACCCTAGATGACATTCCCTCAAATCTCTCTCTAAAATAATAGGATATTTAAGGTTATTATATATATATATATATATATATATATATATATATATATATATATATATATATATATATATATATATATATATATATATATGTTGGCTGACATGCAGCTGAATGAAAAATTAAAGGCTGACACGTGTCAGAATCTGATTGGATGATTTTGTTTATATTATTTGTTTTTGATTTGCCTTTATCAAAATATTATTTAAGTCGTTTTAAATCTAAACAACTCAAAATAAAAATTAAAAATAATCATAAAAATCTGAAAAAATTATAGAAAATATATTTTGAACCTAAAAATCCTAAAAAAAATACTTGGGACAATTTTATGTTCATAGGTTTTCTACTATAATTAGGAGAACCTCTAAAAATTAGTTTTACCTATTTAAATAAAAATAAATATTAAAAATATTCCAAAAATTCTGAAATAATTTCAGAAAATATATAATAATATTATAAACACTAAAAAATTATGTGGGTCCATTCTATATAATAATAAATTCTAGAAGTCCTAAAAAAATTAGTTATTTGTCTAAATAACTCCCAATAAATACTAAAATACTCAGAAAATTCTAAAAAAATTTAGAAAATATATTTGATTATTTAGAACCCAAAATAAAAGTTTAAAACATTTCTAATTATGTTTTACACTAAAATAAATTCTTGAAAGCCCTAAAAAATTTATTGTTAATAGTTTTTAATTAACCAAAAATTGTGAAAAAATCCCAATAGCCCCAAATTAATCTAATAACAACATTTAACTAAGAATTTCAGGATACAAATGTTATAAGTCTAACCACCTAAAAAAAATTTCGTCCTCGAAATTTAAAATCCTCAATAGTTTTTTTTTACCATCAAAATTTAAATTCATTAAACCATATAATCATTAAGTAATTTCATATTGTTATTTCACAAATTTTTTAAATTTCTATAAATATCATATTCCTGAAAATCTTTAAATTTAAAATCACATTCCATTTCTATCACAATCTCCTCCAAAATTTTAAGTTAATAACTAAATACTCAAAAATTTTAATATCCAATCCTCTAATTTAAATCCAATCAATGCATATTTATAAAATTTAAAATCTCATCCAAAAAATTTGAATTTAAACACTAATCCATTAGTGATCTTATTCCTCGATTCTTTTTCCATACAATACTCAAACAATGTAATACTTACGAAATCTTCAAATACAATATTCAAAATATAAATTTTAAATTTATATCTTGCAGTCAAATAAATATAATGATAAGCTTCTTAAATTCCTTAAAATTTAATAAAAAATTCAATCATATCATAATCTTCATAAAAATCAATGATTTAACAAAATTATCAATTCTGCCATATTAAATTCTCAACTCTTTATTTAAATTAATGTTTATCCTCGAAATTTAAAATCCTTAATAATTTTTTTCTGCCACCATCAGAATTTAAGCAATATAATCATGAAGTCAAACCACTATTGTTATTTAACAAAGTCCTTAAAAATTAACTTCATCCTCATAACTTAAAATTTTAACCTAAATCTTCAAAATTTGAATTTATCTTCAAAATTTAAAATTTAATAGAATTTTTCTCGTAAATTAGATTCACAAGTCATAACTCTTAAATATAATCTAATATTATTTCTTTAAAATTTAAATCTCATTTATAAATCTCTTCAAAAATTTAATAATTAAATCCTTCAAATTTAATCTCATATCCAAACTTAAAAATTATATCCAATCTTCAAGTTTTAAAAAAAATTCTATCCTTAAAATTTGGAATCTCATATTGTAGTCATTCCTCACAATAATTTGATTTGTCCCCATAGCCATAATTCACTTTATCCTCACTTCTATTATGTATACGAATTCTCGATATTTAAATTATTGACCATCCTTAGAATATCGATTAATGATTCAATCCTAAAAATTTAAAAGTTAAATCCAATATTCAAAGTAAATCCTACTAATATATATTTCATGAATAAATTTAAAAAAAATTCAAAGTCTCATCCTCAATATTTGAATTTTAAATCTACTCAATCAATCATATCTCTCAAAAAATATATATTTAATTTTAACTTCAAATTAAGTCCTTAAAAGTCGAATTCAACAAGTTATAAAATTAATTCTTTATATTGTTATTCCTTTAGTCTAACCAAACCCATAATCCAAGTTTCAATATTATATCAAACTCCTAATACTCAAAATTCTTAACATTATCCCGGAGTTCCTTGAATTATATCTCAAAACTTTCGAGATTATCCTAAATTTTAAAAACTTTCAACATTATCCTCAATTTTAAAAAAAATTCAACATTATCCTGCAAACAGACAGAAAAGAATTAATCAAGGCAATAGATACGATATCATCAAGGAAGGACAATAAAAATTCTAAAGGAAGCAATATTCATGAAGAATAAGGATAACAAGATAAATAGATTGGAATATTCCTAGTTGTGATTGAGTATTCGCTCTCATCCTAGTATGCTATATCCTAGATCCTATCACAAGCTCGTAATAGTACAACTAAGTCGTTACACTACCACGACATCGCTCTAATTGTGAAGTTCGACCTACATGGGCCACCACTAAAAATGTGTCACGACCAGCACCCGAAATTTAGGCAGGAGTCGTGGGTACGTCCAGCCTACACCGCAGCATCGATGGTAGAACGCTGTCTAGGTCACAATACTATCTAATCAATCTCACACGAATATCCAACTCCATAAGGAGACACAGATATTACAATATAATATGACGAGCTCTAGATGACTGTCGTTGGTGGACTTCAGAGGGGTACGTACTACTGTACGGGATCCTACGACACCTTTGTTGTGACACAGTCATTCTGGGGCCCCTCTGTTAGTGTGCATTCCTCGCAGCCTTCGCAGGCGTCGGCATGAGCCCAAGAGAGCGTTGACCGTCAGATTGCTGACCTGCATGACGACTTGCTATGAAGGATTATGGAGCTGCCCTAGTCTTAGCCGCAGACCGATGATGCGACGATTATCGCACATTTTGATGCTCTCGAGCGTAGCCTTATGGAGATCATGAATCTGAGCCAGATAACAGAGCACAACCTTACGGAGCTCAGGACTCTAAACCAGACGATAGAGCACAGTTTGGTGACTCTGGCCGCGTCTATGGAGCACAGACAGACGGACCTGGAGGGGTCGCATACGACCATGAGCGACTCACTTGAGAGATTACATGTGGCGCAGGATGTGATGAGTCGGTCTATGGCGGAGAGCACTTCGAGGATGGTATCTGCTAGATTTATACAATGCTCAACTGCTAGCATTAGAGCAAATACATCTTCCTAGTTCGTCGGCATCGACTGTCATACCCTTTTCCAGATTTGGTATTTATTGAATTTCTGATATTTAGATTTATTTTTTTGATTATGTATTTCTGCTGTATTTGCATGATGCATCCTGTCATTTGTATTTTTTTCTGTTATTTAGAGAGACTACCTGAGGCCCGTAGAATACCCATTGACATTGCCATAGACCCGGTTTAGGACCCGCATGTAGAATGGATACTTGGTTCGGTTCATTTTGGTTGAACCCATGACTAAACTATCTTCCTTTTTCCCTTAGTATATATATGAGAGTTTTCTCTCTCCTCCCTCATTCTTCTTTATTTCTACTTTCTTTCTTCCTTCTCCTTCCTTTGCTCATTTTCCTCAAGACTAAACCCTAACCCTAGGGAGAAGTTGCTGTAACTTGGACCATGAGAGGTAGAGGCTAAAAAGCCACTTAAGGCAAGTACATCTTGCTCAAATAATAAAGCCATAGATTTTTGGATTTTATTTATATTATGTAAATTTAAAATTGTGTTTGATGGAAAATATTCTTCTTGATGTCCTCTTCAATTTTAATTCTTGGAGTTTTTGATTTTTGATATACGATTTTAAGTAGATATGAGTTTCAAAGTTAGGGTTTGCATATATTCTATGAGTTTTTTTTTTGTTTTGATCTATTAAAACTTAGTGTTTTAGAAAACTAGTTATACTATATGATGAAGCTTTTTATTTCGTGCAATTTGGATTTTGAATCATTGGATTTGGAGTTTTAATGAAGATTTTGTGAGAAAATAAGTTTTTCGTATTTTTGGAGCTTTTTCCATGGAGTTGGTGCTGTTTTGGGAAGATGGAGTTCCATGTGCCCTCTTCCAACAAGCGACCATCTTGTTGGGCACATGACTGATCTATATGTGCCCGGCATCCATGCGTCCTCCATGCACCCTATATCCATGCGTCTACCATGCGCCCTGCATCCATGCGTCCTGTATACACCCTGCATCCATGTGTCCTGCATCCCTGCGCCCTGCATCCATGCGTCCTGCATGCGCCCTGTATCCGTATATGTCACGTCCCAGTCCCAAAATACGTAGGACTAGGAACACGTAAGCATGCCAGCCGCATGGATATGGCAACTCCAATATATGGAAACCAAACCCATACGTACGCTGTAATATGAATATAAAATCCACAAGTGGTATAAATATATGTCACAAGTCACTGGGTGCAATCTAAATCTCATCCACAAAAAATCAATATAAATGAATAATCAGCATCTATATAACTAGATCTCAACATAAATATCTAAGGATGATAGTTGGATGGAAACAAATCCACTACCAACTCGAATGAAAAAGTACAACACAACAAATACAATATAGGAATACCAGCTAACGACCTTGGGCTCGAAGAGAAGACATCCTCGCAACACAAGTAATCATCCAAATCTGCGCTCCTGCAATTACTCAAGAACAGATACACCTGGCAGAGGACCAGGTCCTCAGAGGGACGTAACAAGATACAGAAAATACGAGCCAACTTGAATACAGTAAACATGCATATTATTTGAAAATAAATAAGTACGCTGTACAAGACCATCTATATGAATGCAAATGAGGACAATTTTTCGACGTATGGGCAAGGGTAGGCTACTCGATCTAATCCTCATAACCTCACGTCAGTGGACATCATCAGCCGACATACCTCTGGGGTAGCGACCCTCGGACTCCATCAATCGACATACCTCGGGGGTAGCGACCATCGGACACGACCCACCATAGTGCGTGCTAGTGACTACGGTGTTACCAGAGTGGTTAAAAGCCCATACGCCTAATGATTGTCCTCTATAATACTAAGTGCCATGTGTGTGTCAACATATCTAATACATAGTAATGACTGAAAGAAAACTACACATGCAAAAATAAACAGAAATGCAATAAATATACAAAAATATACTAAGCATGCAAAATACTATAAGCAATTTGGCAAGGTATCTTGCCTGGGGTCCTGCTGCTGGTATGAATCAGAGTCCAAGTCACAGTCCAAATAGCCTATGTATTACAAATTTATCACGTCAAAAGATAATTTATTTTAATTTATTTAATTCTGGAATAATTACTCTAAAATCCTATTTTAATTTTATTATTATGATTTTTATGTTAATTCCTAAATTTTGTCCAAAGAAACTGAATTTTATCAACTCGAGACTCATGGCACGCAAATCGAGGCGATCTGTTGACCGAAAAGTCAACCGACACAAACTCAACTTTCATGCATGATTTCCTGTAGATTTTAGCGTCAAAAATATGCTAGAATTTATGGCTCATCCGAATTAAAATTCGTTTGAGAATTATGGTACATACAAATTTTGTATTGTGCACCGATGGTTAAATTCTAACCTAAAAATTCTACAGAATTAACAGTATGTAAATACTTCGAATTAAATTTTGGAAAAAATATATGTCGATGATCTCGACATTAGCTTTCCGAAACTTTAAACGGTTTGTGATTCTGATTCCGGGTTCTCCCAGAATTGCAAAAACATCAAAACACGTCTATTTTCGGACATGCTGTGCTCTACGAATTTTCCAGAATTTAATACTAATAATTTCGAATTTTTTTTATATAATTAGAAATTTAAACTCAATATCTTTCTAACACAAGAAACTAGGCCTCATTTGGAGTCCGAAGCTATGCGCAATGGCTTCTGGAAGATGAAGGAACCCTAGATGGCAATTCTCCAAAATCTCTCTCTAAATAATGGGATAATTAGGGTTATCATATTATATATATAGAGAGATGTACCTGCGGATGAATGGATATCTATAGGCTGACACGTGTCAGAATCTGATTGGATGGTTTTATTTATATTATTTATTTTTGATTTGCCTTTATCAAAATATTATTTAAGTTATTTTAAATCTAAATAGCTCCAAATAAATATTAAAAATAATCATAAAAATCTGGAAAAATTACATAAAATATATTTTGAACCTATAAACCCTAGAAAAATATTTGGGATAATTTTATATTCATAAGTTTTCTACTATAATTAGGAGAAGCTCTAAACATTAGTTTTACCCATTTAACTAAAAATAAATACTAACATTATTCCAAAAATTCTGAAATAATTCCAAAAAATATATAATAATATTATAAACCTTAGAAAATAATGTGGGTCCATTCTATATTCCTGGGCTTGCACAATAAATTCTACAAGTCCTAAAAATTAGTTATTAGTCTAAATAACTCTCAATAAATACTAAAATTATTCAGAAAATTCTCAGAAAATTCTAGAAAATATATTTGACTATTTAGAACCTAAAATAAAATTTTGGAATATTTTTAATTAAGTTTGAACATAAATTAAATTCTTCAAAGTCCTAAAAAATTAGTGTTACTAGTTTTTAATTAACTAAAAATTATGAAAAAATCTCAATAATATAAAATAGCCTAAAAATAATTCTAAATAAATATTTATATAAGTAAATATACTAAAAAAATTTATTTTCTAATTAACTAAGAGAATACTCTAAATAAATTCAACATCTATAATAAATATAATAATATAAAATATACACAAAATACTTATTTTGAGTGAGGGAGTTTATAATCTACCCAACTTAAAATAATTTCGTCCTCGAAATTAAAATAAGGCATAATTTGTTAAATCCTTCACATTCGTACATAAGGTACGTCAATCGCAATCTCTTCCAAAAATTTGAATAACAAAATCTATTCAAATCTATCGCGATCACTTCAAAATTAAGATAATCATTGTTCAAATCAAAATTTAACCTATTATAATCTCTTCTTACTTTTCCAAATCATCAATATCCAAATTTAAACTGAATCCATATAATATCTTCAAGATTTAAATAACCCATATAAAATTTTATCTCACGATCTCCAACTATCATAATCTCCTCTAGAAGTAATTCGAGTCCAATATTATTCCTATTTTCTCTTATAATTTTTTTTTGTATTATTCAAAATTTTAAATTCTATTCACATCCTCAATATTTCAAATAGGTAGTCAACCATCAAATTTTAATTCTTAATTTAAATCATCAAATTAAAAAATAATTTAAATGCAGTCCACCAATGTTCAAGTCTGAAATTATATATTTATCCTTCAAATTCAAATTGATGATTTTACCTTCAATACTCAAAAATTTAAATTATGTACTTAAGGTATAAATATTGGGTCCTCAATATCAAGATTTTTAAAATTCATTAATCCTCATCATCTTAGTCATTCTTCTAAAATTCTCAAAATTAAAATGGCTTGAACATCTCCCAATCTAATCTTATTCGATCACAATCTAAAAGAAATTCCTCTCGAGTTACCAATGCACTGCTACCCAACTTAGAATTTATCCATCTATCACAGAAGGCTATATACTTTAAAAAAATATTTCTTAATTTATTTACTCATGTCATTCAATCCTCAAAACTTCAACGCCGATTATATCATATGTGATATATCCTTAATTACGAAAGAATAATCCTCAAGTATATGATCGGCCTATGGGGTATATCTAGTACTCTCTGTGTATCAAACTTATACCAAGCACGAGGTTTCGTCTTTCCGAAATAAGGGAAGACGGAGATCAATAATAAAGAGTTCAAGGGCGAGGTAATAGAATAGAAGTATCAGGATCAAGGCATTTAAAGAATTCAAATGGGAATTATTAAAGTAGTTGTGGATTGAAATCCTATTTTGGTAATTCCTATTCACATGCTCGTATTAGTACAGTTATATAGCCGATACGATACGCTCAGACATGACTAAGACAAGTATATTCGTCTACCAATCACTACATATCTCAATTCACGTAAAGTAGTATTACGAAGGGCGAATCAAGCGCACTAAGGTTAGCTAGACCTTAATATACTGATTCTGAAATGTATTAGTAGGCGTCCCCAATAATACATATCTCATGATCAAGCTCGATAAAAGAGTAAGCTTGCAAAACTAGGCTATAATAGCAGCATAAGTCAAGGTAGTGCAGCAAATATAAGTACGCTAGATGATGATAAAAGGAGGTACAAATTAATTCAAGTTCATAAAATAAAACAACTAAGCAACAATAATAAAAGACTCTACAATCCCTACAGTTATCATACAACCTCCTTGTCTATATCGCTAGTCGACCAAATGTGGGCAAGGACCTCTAACTTCTATTGTCTGAATAACCACTGTCGTCTTATGCTAGTATACAATTAATGTTGTTCAATCATACTTCAATAATAGGTCAAAAGGCTATGTGATACTAGGTTGTGAGGTATACTACCCAACTTAAAACAATTAACTAATACTGTGACAGTCTTAAGGGTACCGTGGAAGCTCCTGTTAAGGTCTTCGAGAAGGGGTCTTGGTACTTGTTAGGGTATCCTCTTATATTACATAGGTCATGGTCGTCTTAACTCTTAGTCATAGTGCAAGTGTCAATAGTAAGAATGGAACAGTTACTGGCCTCAAGAAAAAGGGAATATAACTCGTATTGAGGTGTGGTACAAGTTACGTAATTTAAAACTAAGAGATAAGCACCAGGTCTCAATCTACAAGAATAACTTAACTATCAAGTTCTAACTACTAAGCACACAATTTTAAAATTCAAGATTACAACTATAATCCTAGCAAACTATGTGTCCTTAACAAAGAAATAAATTACTTGGCCTACTATCAGAAGTGTCAGGTGGCATGAGTTGAAAGATAAAGAAAAGAAGAACGTAATTTTGGTCGTCGCACAATTAGCGAACGCTATGGTCACAGGGGAACAATATATGAAAATAGAGGGGCTCTAGATAGCATCATGGTTTTCCAAGGGAAAGGGGTATGCTAGTCTCTGTGTTTGAGGTATGATTAGGAAAATATTCTATGCATTGCTCTTGGCTTTCTAAGGTACTGTCTGCTTATCTCAAGACAAGAATCTAAATTTATGGTTCTCCAATACTCATCTAACGGCGTGGGTTAGGTTCAGTCCTAATATTTACTTTAGTTTTTTATTGGTTTCTCAATGCTAGGGGCAACCATAATGGTAAACTTCTAACTAACTCTAGTAGTGTCTATACTACTCTCAAGTCCTCATAACACATCAGGGGATAATGGTAAACCAATTCTAGAGATAAAGAATTCTAGGGTTCACTAGACATCCTAAACTTAGTGGTGTGTCAGCACTCTAGTTGTACTCTTAATAGGAAGGTTACCCTACTTATCATCTAACAACAGGAACTTCTATATTCTAGGAGAGGCTATACTAAAGGAACTATTATAGGAGTACAGGAATCAAGCAGGATGCAATTATTCAAATAGAATAGATTAGAAGAAAGATGAGTCATAGTCAATTGTGGATGAGATCCTATACTCTAGTCCTAGGTGCAGGCTTGTTCGGTACAGTAACGTAACCGAGACAATATGCTCTCGACCTGCATGGGCCACCACAAAAATATGTCACGCCCCAGTCCCAAAATACGTAGGACTAGGAACACGTAAGCATGCCAGCCGCATGGATATGGCAACTCCAATATATGGAAACCAAACCCATACGTACGCTGTAATATGAATATAAAATCCACAAGTGGTATAAATATATGTCACAAGTCACTGGGTGCAATCTAAATCTCATCCACAGAAAATCAATATAAATGAATAATCAGCATCTATATAACTAGATCTCAACATAAATATCTAAGGATGATAGTTGGATGGCAAATCTACTACCAACTCGAATGGAAAAGTACAACACAACAAATACAATATAGGAATACCAGCTAACGACCATGGGCTCGAAGAGAAGACATCCTCGTAACACAAGTAATCATCCAAATCTGCGCTCCTGCAATTACTCAAGAACAGATACACCTGGCAGAGGACCAGGTCCTCAGAGGGACGTAACAAGATACAAAAAATACGAGCCAACTTGAATACAGTAAACATACATATTATTTGAAAATAAATAAGTACGCTGTACAAGACCATCTATATAAATGCAAATGAGGACAACTTTTCGACGTATGGGCAAGGGTAGGCTACTCGATCTAATCCTCACAACCTCACGCTCGTTAGTGGACATCATCAGCCGACATACCTCTGGGGTAGCGACCCTCGGACTCCATCAATCGACATACCTCGGGGGTAGCGACCATCGGACACGACCCACCATAGTGCGTGCTAGTGACTATGGTGTTACCGGAGTGGTTAAAAGCCCATACACCTAATGATTATCCTCTATGATACTAAGTGCCATGTGTGTGTCAACATATCTAATACATAGTAATGACTGAAAGAAAACTACACATGCAAGAATAAACAAAAATGAAATAAATATACAGAAATATACTAAGCATGCAAAATACTGTAAGCAATTTGGCAAGGTATCTTGCCTGGGGTCCTGCTGCTGGTATGAATCAGAGTCCAAGTCACAGTCCAAATAGCCTATGTATTACAAATTTATCACGTCAAAAGATAATTTATTTTAATTTATTTAATTCTGGAATAATTACTCTAAAATCCTATTTTAATCTTATTATTCTGATTTTTATGTTAATTCCTAAATTTTGTCCAAAGAAACTGAATTTTATCAACTCGAGACTCATGCCACGCAAATCGAGGCGATCTGTTGACCAAAAAGTCAACCGACACAAACTCAACTTTCATGCATGATTTCCTGTAGATTTTAGCGTCAAAAATATGCTAGAATTTACGGCTCGCCCGAATTCAAATTCGTTTGAGAATTATGGCACATATAAATTTTGTATTGTGCACCGATGGTTAAATTTTAACCTAAAAATTCTATAGAATTAACAGTATATAAATACTTCGAATTAAATTCTGGGAAAAATATATGTCTATGATCTTGACATTAGCTTTTCGAAACTTTAAACGGTTCATGATTCTGATTCCGGGTTCTCCCAGAATTGCAAAAATATCGAAATACGTCTATTTTTGGACATGCTGTGCTCTACGAATTTTTCAGAATTTAATACTAATAATTTCGAATTTTTTTTATATAATTAGAAATTTAACCTCAATATCTTTCTAACACAAGAAACTAGGCCTCATTTGGAGTCCGGAGCTATGCGCAATGGCTTCTGGAAGATGAAGGAACCCTAGATGGCAATCCTCCAAAATCTCTCTCTCTAAATAATGGGATAATTAGGGTTATCATATTATATATATAGAGAGATGTACCTGCGGCTGAATGGATATCTATAGGCTGACACATGTCAGAATCTGATTGGATGATTTTATTTATATTATTTATTTTTGATTTGCCTTTATCAAAACATTATTTAAGTCATTTTAAATCTAAATAACTCCAAATAAATATTAAAAATAATCATAAAAATCTGAAAAAATTACATAAAATATATTTTGAACCTATAAACCCTAAAAAAATATTTGGGACAATTTTATATTTATAAGTTTACTACTATAATTAGGAGAAGCTCTAAATATTAGTTTTACCCATTTAACTAAAAATAAATACTAACATTATTCCAAAAATTCTGAAATAATTCCAGAAAATATATAATAATATTATAAATCCTAGAAAATAACGTGGGTCCATTATATATTCCTGGGCTTGCACAATAAATTCTACAAGTCCTAAAAATTAGTTATTAGTCTAAATAACTCCCAATAAATACTAAAATTATTCAAAAAATTCCCAAAAAATTCTAGAAAATATATTTGACTATTTAGAACCTAAAATATAATTTTGGAATATTTTTAATTAAGTTTGAACATAATTAAATTCTTCAAAGTCCTAAAAAATTAGTGTTACTAGTTTTTAATTAACTAAAAATTATGGAAAAATCTCAATAATATAAAATAGCCTAAAAATAATTCTAAATAAATATTTATATAAGTAAATATACTAAAAAAATTTATTTTCTAATTAACTAAGAGAATACTCTAAATAAATTCAACATCTATAATAAATATAATAATATAAAATATACACAAAATACTTATTTTGGGTGAGAGAGTTTACAGTATGCCCTCTATACCTGCACCCTGTATTCCTTGCGTCCTGCATTCCCTGTATGGGTCCAGATCGCATATGCGGCCAACATTTCCATGTGCCTGGTTTTATCATGTGTTCCTTCCATTTTTGCTTATGGGGTTTCTTTGTGTATTATATAGTTGGATATTTTGCTCTTACATATTAACACATGGTTTTGATCCTCACGATACCGTAGAAATTATTGTGTATGTAAACCTATTGTATTTGGTATTGGGCAATCAAGTGTGAGTATTGCTCAATGTATCGCATGTCGCAAATACGATAAGTTTGTCAGTGATAACTCGTGAATAACTCATACCCGTAACTCGTCATTCTAGGAAGTTCTTGAGTGTCCACGACTAAAGAACTTGAAATAATGATTAAACGAGATAAAAATTTGGCTAAATCATTGGGAGGGAAGAATATTGCGCTACCGGCTACCCTGATCTCCAAGGGCCCCATAAGGCATGAGCCAACCCTGCTTGGCAAAGGCTCCATGACCTGCCAAGTTTACGCATGCCATGATACATACAAGACTTTGTGATATACTGTGGTAATTATATGATTTGTTGCATAATGTGGTTACAAGATCTTTGATGTGCTGTGACACTACAAGTTGTTATTGATCCGCAGTTCATAATATTATGTATTTCAGTATATGCATTTCATATATGCCTTCCAGTTATGTTTTAGTTTCAGTTTATGTTACAAAACAATTTACAGATAAGTTATGTTTACAAAAATAATTTATGTCTACAAAACTAGCTATGCCTATACTATGTTGTGTTATGATATCAGTTATCTGCTTTAGTTCTTTATCTATCATAGTTTGTGATGTGCACTATAAGTACTAGACTAGCGTACCTTTGGCCATTCAGGTTGACTACGGTGCCGGTGGTAGCGATATTCTTCAAAACATGCATTTGTTAGTAACTAGGTTTGTGATAACCCTAGTTAGTTAATTATAACAAGCCGTAGAGGTGCTTGGCCGTGCAATGAATGTTTGTTTCTTTCAATTATAGCTTGCCCTGTTATATTCTATTTTTCTTTTGGCGTGTGGTTAGAGTACAAAGTTTTGCAATCCCGGTCCTTGCTTGGTTGGAGGGTTGTGGTCCTAATCCAGAGTAGGTCCTATGCCCTCTTGCCGCTCGTTGCCTAATCCTTCTTCATATTTAGTTTGTTAGTAATGCACCAGTCCTTACAGTTATTTTATCGAGACAAGTACATTGGTATCATACAAATCTCGACTTATATTTATTTATTTATTCGTTTGTCTCTTATTTTTGCTGATTTGTGGTTTTGGTTAACACCTTAAGCTCCTTTGTGGTACTTGTTGCTTGAGATTTTGACCCTACTGGTTTTTCTTGTCTAGATTTATCCGAAGAGAACCAGGATCCTCTGTACTTCCAACAAGATCGCTCGCACTCGTAGGACCGTGGCCGAAGCTCGCGAGTGGGTTTTCTTCTTCCACCCCTCGTTTTGGTTTCTTGATTTGTGGTGTCAGCAAAGGGGCATAGTTAGATCCTTATATTTTTAAGATTATGGTCAACATGATGTATATATTAGAGCATGGCTGGTATATTTGATCATGTATAATTATACTCTACTAGTGAAGCATTTTGTATTTACTAGCTTCATGATCATATGTAGTATGTATTTTGGGACACCTCTTTAAATTCATGTGTGATATACTCTTGATATTGTTGTTGATGGATTAAGATACTAAGATTTATCGGCTTTAGGACTGACGTAATAGCATGCTAGAGTCTACCCATTTGTCTTTTAGACAACCTTAGCACATTGTGTCTTACTTCGGTATTATGCAAAGTGTGGTTGGCCATGTTTGTCCTCGTATTTGTCCAGTATTCTGGGAGAAGGGCGTGATGAAATGACCCATTCTGCTCATACGGATAGCTGATTCAAACGACACAAGTGTGATGACCCGACCCGCCTTGCCCAGCAAGAAGACTTGTTCGTTGCAAAGGCATTCAGACTTGGACATTCTAATGGAGTTCAGACCTTAAATTTTCAGAGGCTCGCTCAGAGTATCACTCGGTCGATGTGATTCATCTCTAAGGTGGGTGGCTCCGATTAACCTATCTCTGCTTAGCTGCACACCTAAGAAAATGAATGATACATGCTAGTTTCTAAGCGATAACCTTTACATGCTAATAAAAAAAGATGAATGCACATAGCTAAGGGAATAATCCTGCTTTATTATTGTGTATAGAATATGGAAACTCTGCTCTGTTAGTGTAAAACTTAGAGTGTTGATCTAAATGGAGTAAGTTTATATGTTATGCCACAAGTAGATCTCGTTTACGATATTGATGTACTGCATCGCACGGGATATAACATGGAGTTAGAGTAGAATCATATGGCATACATAGACGAGGAAGACTATCAAGTAGTCATTATGAGTCAAGAGAAGTAAACAAGAGAAAGTACTTGGGATATACAAATCACTGAGGCAGTCTTCGATTAGAGAGCTGCGCAGAGAAGAATCAACCGAGCTGAAGTCCTTAGGTAAGAGAAATCGAGCATGAAGCTCTCGTCTATGATTGGAAGTGGTAGAGTAGTTGAATAGTCACGGACAACTGGTTGCGCACCTGGAAAAGTCCTTGAACGATCTCCGAGGCATCGAAATCGTGTCGGCCCGGTAGGACTGTGCTAAAGTTCTAGTGCGATAGCTAGCTGAAGTACTAACAGGCGAGTGCGGGACATCCAACAAGGCTTGCTACTGACCTGAAAAGATAGCCGTCTCGTCGGATGGTTTAGGATGCCCAGTTAGGCTCGCAACCGAACTGGAAAGACAACCGTTCCATCCCAGATTATGTCTAATATGGCTAACAGAGCCAGTGACCTCATATAGATAAATCATGCATGCATAGTGGCGATCCACATTCAAAAGAGGAGTAATATGAAGGAGTATATTTTACAGTATATTGCACATTTAGAATGGATGCACGATATATAACATAGTTCAAGTATAACATGCCTGAGGCAGAGACACAAACGTAACACTTGAATCATGCAGATGTTCTTTATTTCTTGGTAGATTAGCGATTATATTACTGCGAATGACAGAAAAGGCCGAATAGTAAGAAAAGGGTAAGACGAACTTAGTTAATTACAGTATGACACTTTTGATTCAGACATGGATTTTACTTTTATTATATTGCCATGAAACTGATACTAAGTTAAAGACTAGAAATACAACATAATCAGTCGGTGCACATAACTAATGAACATATTTGTTTTATGGCGTGGGCGAGAGGCCTCCCTATCATGCATTCAATGTACTGATACCCAACCAGATTGAATGCGGGGTGCTTGGAGTACTCGCACGGCTTCGGAGATTGCTTAACGCATCGAGGCGTCAGACCGCACTTGATGTCTTGGAGCATGGCGCATGGACTTGGAGCTCACATATATGAGGCATAATTTATGGGAACATCATCATCCAGAGTGTTTGATTCAGTTGTAAGCCTAAGGACGTATTTATTGAAATGAGAGAGAGAGAGAGCATAGTGCGACTTGTAATCTCGGCCTAGCGCTGCTTGTAATCTTTACTTCATATCAATAAAGAGCTTGTTTTCGATTTAATACTTGTGTTTATTCTATCTTTCCACTATGACGACTCTGTGAGCTAGTTATCAACGGCTGTTTTGGTATTTACCTTGCGCGAACACAACTCCAGGCTCGCATGGCATCACGTTCAAATAAAAAAGAACATCCCGCGGGAGGGCTGTCGCAGTAATTCACGGTCAGCAAGGACGGTCGATTCTGCGGGAGATTGGGGTATGGCATATTGGTATCAGATCACGGCTTTAAATCCTTGGAATTCAAATCGTTTCTCTCAGTTTTTGAACTTGTGCATTTATGATGTGATAGACGCTCTTTCTCTTGATGTTTCGATAAATATTCCATACAATGAGTCTAAATATTTCAAAAACTTGTGCGGTAGATTATTGGATAAAATAGTTATGCGGTGGCCTTTGTCCTAAGTTGAGTCAGACCTTATTTGAGCAGACTTGTGCTAGAATTAGCAAGTTACATAAGAACCAGATTGGCTTTCTATTGATGTTAGAAAAGTTTGTATATGAGATTTAGAATATCGTTCAGATGAGATAGCTATGCATACAACTGTTTGGCTAAGTTATGCTAAGTATCACGTACCTGAACCCTTGAGGTGAACGAGTTCACGTACCTGAACCCTTGAGGTGAACGAGTTTGCGAGCGAGATTTAGATGCCGTTCATATAAGGAAAAAGTCAGACTTAGAATGAAAATCGATAGAGACGTTATCGGATTATCGCTAAGGCGAATAATGTGAATCGTGTTAGGATTTTGAGATATAGTTTGGGTAGTTATTCGTGTCGATTAGTTACGACTTAAAAACATAGATTGCATGGATGGTTATTGATAGAGGTATATACGAGACTAAGATTTATCGAGGCGACGCATAGAGATCGTGTTGGAGTTCTATGGAACAAATTGGATATGCGAGTAAACGATGCGAACACAATTCAAGATTTAATAGGATGACTCGATTCCTGAATGGTTTATGCGATAACTCAGGAACAATATAAGCTATTTAAGGGTTCATAGAGTATATCTAGAACCCTTAGTGGTGATTAATCATCTTAGAAATATAAGAACGAATTGAGGATTTTGGGATAACAAACAAGTCTAGAAGCAAACAACATGATTGTGATAAGCCTTCGTATAAGTAATACCTAGCAAAAAATGGATTAAAGATCTTGTGCGATAGTTGATTCAAACGATTGAGAATAAGTTGAACAAATGATAAGGCTTATATCGAATATGATTTCAAGATAATGGAATCAATATCTTGGTCGAAAAAACTTAGTGGATCGTGTGTACGATATCAAATTAAATCAAATGGATTAAAACTTGAGTTGAGGTAGAATAACTTAAGATGCGATCAAAATTAGCGTGATGGAAGAGAGAGCGCATCAAAAAAT
Organism: Iris macrosiphon; assembly: GCA_036927795.1. NCBI lineage: Eukaryota > Viridiplantae > Streptophyta > Magnoliopsida > Asparagales > Iridaceae > Iris > Iris macrosiphon. The sequence continues at coordinate 104,347,294 of JAYESA010000015.1, read as the reverse complement.
TGGGTTTGAGTAGGATATCGCTCGATAAAAAGTTGGCTTGAGTATGGATATTATGGTTTCGAATTTATAGGCTTGATATGGTATCGATAGTTATAAGATAGCCTAGATTGATACAAGTTAGAAGATTTATGGTTTAATGATTAAAGTAGGCGATAACGAACTTAATCTTGATTTGGACTAACGATCTTGAATCTAGTTCGAAAGATAGCACTCGACATCAGGCCCGACTGAAAGCGATTATCCTGCGAGAGCGCTGGCATGGTAATTTCACGTCCAGTAGGGATGATCGAATTCACGGGAACATGTTTGAAGATTATACAAATAAACTCGATGAAATAAAATGTAACAAAGGTGGATAGACTTTGGCTTGAGGATTTGAACTTACTTGTTTGAGGAATGCTAGAAGTAGGCTATGGATTGATCGAACGGTAACATTAAAGTTGGATGATTTGGCTAGACGAATTATTATCTTGGCATGAATGGTTATTAGATGAACCTGACTTGGTGGATTAATATATAACTTGGAGGAATAAAGTATAACGATAGGGTGTCTTGGTTGTTTCGAAGATAACCATAACGTTTGACGTTCTTGTCTTGTGCGAGCGCAGCTCCTTGCTCGCACATGCATCACGCACGGTTTAGGATGATTATCCAACAAGATCGTTGGCATGGTGATCTCACGTCCAGCATGGATGATCGAACTTAAGGGAGACTGGAGCGTGACAAATCGTCTTGACTTATGGTTCGACAGAAAAGACAAGTTTAAAAATACAAGTGAATCAAAAGTGTTTCAAGGATAAGTTAGTCTAGAATATGAAGTAAGACACGCTTGATAGTTTTTTGAATGAATACGTGAATCATGTTGGATGAATTAGAGTTATGGTTGATATCAAAGATTTAGAAATTGAATCATGGCTTGGTGGTCTAGACTTAGAATTGGACAGTTAGATCCTATTATGTGTTTGAGAGAATAGACTATGCGAATCGCTAGGTTTGACGTACGACATGGATATATCGTGGATTCGGCTGAACGAACGTGTCTTAGGAACGACTTTGCTAAACGGACTTGGACCATGTGCAACGAATGTGTTGATATGTGTAGGATGATCTATGCTTGATGTTTAGAAATATGAGTAAAATGAGCTTGGGTAGAATATCCCGTACGAACGAACAATGGTTTGACCTTAGGAATTGGGGCGATCGTTATGCAATATATTTGCATGGGGGATTACAAACTCGAACTGTACCTATGACTTTGTAAGCTGACCTAGTAGCTAAGCAGACAACCCTATGACATGAGTTAAGCTGGAGTGACTGACTTCAGAGTATCGTTCGAAAAAATGATAGAACTGGGGCAACAAGACTAGAGTTATGACTTGGTGTATGCTAGCGATGTTGGCGTTGAAACGAACGCAACTGGAGGTAGGACTTAGATGATAGTTGATTGATTGGATATGTTATGCGATTGAGAGGAACAAGACGGTATTGGGGATTTGTCGGACAAAACTCTTATAAATGAAATTGGTGATATTCAAAATAAGTTGGCATAATAAATTGAATCATTGTTTGGAAGATGTACGTTGCTAGTAATACAATACTTGGATTTGACTGGGATTGGGGTAGATGATGGCTAAACGAACTAGAGTTTGGATAGTCGAGTTGCGAAATGATCGATAATTCGAAAGATTCTCACGAGTAGCTTGTCCGACTTAGCTATCACTAAGCTTGGCTGAAATAAACATATTTGGGGGACACCTTGAATATGGGTACGATCTAGACTTAGCGATATAAATAACTCGAATGCAGCTGCAAGTAAAAATATTTTGATTCACATAGATAATTATGATAATTGGAGTAAGTTAGCCTCAGGCTAGACTTTCGTAAATAAAAGATTATAACGTATCCCATATTGGGCAAATTAGCTCAGCGCTAAGGCGCAATAAAGACAGTCAAGAAACATAGGCAATTCGATACGACGACTTTGGGTGATAGTTGATTTACTTAGCGAGAATGGACGTTGGCTCGAGATAGATCTTGATGCAAGACGATATTGGAAGATTAGCTAAGTTTTGAACTTGAATTCTTAAGGATTTTATGTATTAGGTTTAGGCGTAACCCTGTATTTCGATAAGCGACGTCGAGTAATCGGTCGAATATGTTTTGGGTTCGCATGGATAGAATATAAAAATTAGACAAGTTCACCCTAAGCTTGAGTTTTCTAGTACACATTTAGTTATATAATACCCTATGTTTGAGTAATACAGCCCTGCCCTAGGCACAATAGAGTTTGAGTCGGAGAATACAACGATTAAGTTGAGTATAGTTCGATAGCATTGAACGATAGAGTTGTTCGATGAGATTGGCTAAGCACGTGCGTAGCGCAAGGTAAGAAAAGGAATAAATATAGTGTTTGAACAATCTTTGAAAGTTAAGAAAGATATATAGAGTTTGGTTTAGAAGTTGTGCGATAATACGGGTTCTGCTCAGGAAGTCTCGAGGACAAGACTGTTCTGAGTGGTGTATAATGTAATGGCCCTTTCCGCTCATGCAGATAGCCGATTCAAATGACACAAGTGTGATGACCCAACCTGCCTTGCTTAGCGAGAAGACTCGTTCGATACAAAGGCATTTAGACTTGGATCTTCTAATAGAGTTCAGACCTAGACCTTTCAGGGGTGCGCTCGGAGTATCACTTGGCCAATGTGATTCATCGCTAAGGTGGGTGGCTCCAATGAACCTGACTCTTCTTATATGCATACCTAAGAAAAGGAATGATACATGCTATTTTCTAAGCGATAACCTTTGCATGCTAATAAAAAGAGATGAACGCAACTAAGGGAATAATTCGGCTTTATCAATGTGTATAGAATATGGAAACTCTGCCCTGTTAGTACGTAACTTAGATTATTGATCTAAATGGAGTAAGTTCATATGTTATGCCACAAGTAGATATCGTTTACGATATTGATGTACTGCATCACATGGGATGTAACACGGAGTTAGAGTAGAATCATATTGCATACATAGATGAAGAAGACTATCAAGTAGTCATTCTGAGTCAGGAGAAGAAAAGAAGAGAAAGTACTTGGGATATACAAATCATCGAGGCAGTCTCTGATCAGAGAGCTGCGCAGAGAAGAATCAACCGAGCTGAAGTCCTCGAATAAAAGAAACCGAGCATGAAGCTCTCGGCTAGGATTGGAAGTGGTGGAGTAGTTACATGGTCATAGATAACTGGTTGCGCACCAGGAAGAGTCCTCAAACGATCTCTGAGGCATCAGAATCGTGTCGGCCCGGGAGGACTGGCTAGATGAAGTTCTAGTGCGATAGCTAGCTGAAGTACTACCAGGCGAGTGTAGGACATCCAACAAGGCTTGCTACCGACCTGGAAAGACGTCCGACTCGTCGGATGGTTCGGGACGCCCAGTTAGGCTCGCAACCAAGCTGGGAAGACAGCCGTTCCATCCCAGATTATGTCCAATATGGCTAACAGAGCCAGTAACCTCATATAGATAAGTCATGCATGCATAGCGATCCGTTTTCAAAAGAGGAGTAATATGAAGGAGTATATTTCATGTCACATTGCACATTTAGAATTGATACATGCTATATAATATAGTTCGAGTAGAACATGCCTGAGTTAGAGACAAAATCGTAATACTTGAATCGTGCAGAAGTTCTTCATTTCTTGGTAGATTAGCGATTATATTGCTGCGAATGATAGGAAAGGCTAAATGGTAAGAAAAGGGTAAGATGAGCTCAGTTAATTACAATACAACACTTTTGATTCAAACACGAATATTACTTTCATTATATTGCCATGAAACTAATCCTAAGACAAAGGCTAGAAATACAACATAATCAGTCCGTGCACATAACTAATAAACGTATTTGTTTTATGGCGTGGGTGAGAGGCCTCCCCACTATTGCATTTAATGTACTGATACCTAACTAGATTGCATGCAGGGTGCATGGAGTACTCGCACGAATTCAGAGATCGCTTAACGCATCGAGGCGTCAGACTGCACTTGACATCTTGGAGCATGGTGCACAGACCTGGAGCTCACATATATGAGACATAATTTATGGAAACATCATCATCCAGAGTGTTTGATTCAGTTATAAGCCTAAGGGCGTATTCATTGAAATAAGAGAGAGAGAGAGAGAGAGAGAGAGAGAGAGAGCATAGAGCGACTTGTAATATCGGCCTAGTGCCACTTGTAATCTTTACTTCATATCAATAAAGAGCTTATTTTGGATTCAATACTTATGTTTATTCTATCTTTCCGCTATGATAACTATGTGAACTAGTTATCAATGACCGTTTTGGTATTTCGCTTGCGTGGGTGCAATTCCAGGCTCATGCGGCATCACGTTCAGATGGAAAAGAACGTTCTGCGGGAGCACTGTCACGGTGATTCACGGCTAGAGGGGGCGGTCGATTCCGTAGGAGATCGGGGCGTGACACGTGACATCGATACCGCCTCCTCCATCGGCATTGGTGACGCTTTCACAGGAGCAGTATGAGTTCCTTCTATCCCAGATGTGCGTCAGTCCTCCTCCTAATCAGTAGTAGTCCTTGTTTGGACAGATTTTAGTGTGTTTGTGTTTATTTGCCCATTCTTGGGTCTTTGATATTTTATTTCATACTTTTTATTACATTCTGAGACGCATGTGATACTTATTTTAAATTCATTTATCTACTTCTTGGGACATATTTTGTCATGCCCCAGTCCCAAAACACGTGGGACTAGACACGTGGCATTGGCTAGCTGGTACGATTTCGTAGGGCTTTCCAATTTAATGGACCTGACGAAGTACACTTACGCTGTCCACGGTCAAGTGATCAAACTAAATATCTAATTCTAACATGCAACAACTAACTAAATCTCAATCCACGATAAATAAATCTCAAGAAAGAACGATACGCATCATTAGTCTGCAGCCTAATAATACATCCGTTCGAATAGGCCAAGAGAACAATATAGGCCTATAAATACTAGGCTATAAAAGCAGAATCACAACAAAAAATAGAACATACCTATAATAGATGAAAGATATAAAGATACCTGTAATGATGTCCAACACACCACCAGATCAAGCCTTATCCAAACTGCTCAAATAACCTGGAAGGGAACCAGGTCCTCAGAGGGACGTAACAAGATACAAAAAGTACATGCCATAAAGTAAATACTGTGAAAACTTGAGGGTGAACTAACCAGCTAAGTGAAATAAACTTGAAGACAACCTTGGTACGTTTGGGTAGGTAAAAGTTATAAAGTGTAGCGTCGAGCCAGAGGCTAAGTACCTGGCATTAGCTGTAAACTGGATGCCAGGAGTAAATGCTGACTACATCACCGATCATGATAGCCCGTACCTAGTAACCTCTGCCAGATGTATCGACAAGCATATACGCCCATAATTGGGTAACACTAAGCCCATAACCGGGTAACACATAGCCCATAACCGGGTAACACCGAGGCTCACGACCCCGTAGTTTACTCTAAAACTAAGGTAGCCAAATGTCTGTCCCATACGCCTACTAATTGTCTTCCCCGCCCAATGCCAATGTACATGTCACGAATACGACGTGGACATCTCGTACTATAATGCAAGTCACTAAAGAAATATACAAATATGCTAAATACCGTCATACGTGCTGCTCACACCGATGGCCAGTCAAGTATGAAACACACGTCTCTACATGAACTCAGTCCGTGACATGCAATGATACGTGTCAAGGCCTGGGGAGTTATATTGATAACTCCACAACTTTAGGTGCGTCCACTAGACACTAGTTCAAACACAAATCCTAACGTCAATGCCTTCGTTGACTGCATCCGAGTCATTCTTGGACATGCACAGTTATATAATATTAAAATAATAAAATATGCAAACTTATAATAACTGAATTTAAACAGTACAACAAGGCAAGATATACTTGCCTGGAAGCCAGACGAAGATTCGAACACGAACTCGCCATGGAAGTTGTAGTGCATCAATGAAAACTATGGCTGATATCCCCGGATGCTGTCACAAATATCACCATAAGTTCCGGAATGAGTGAGATACTCAGAAAAGCATATACATACGTCTAATTTGGATACAGGGGCAAAAATACAGTTTTTGGTCAACACGACGTCCACAAGTGGACCCGTCTTGCTCCAAAAAATGTGTCAGAGATAAAGTTCTCCAAATTTATCAAACTTAGTGTCTACGAGTCCAGAACGATGATACGAACCCAACGGAATGTCAATGACTAGATTCCGATGAGCCGATCACAAAATCGCCCGTCATATGGAACCGTGGGGCCCACGAAATGACGTTTCGTCAACGTTCTCATAATCGAACCAAACTTGGGTCACAGGATCAGCGTAACGCTGCGAATCCTATGGCACAAGTTTTATTATAAAATGACAGGCACACACGAAATTTGGATGAGTGTCAGAACAGGCTGATACAGTGCTTTTCGACGAATACGCGTTGATTCCGGTGTGCTCGCACATCCAAATCAAGTTCTGCGAAAGCCCACACATCCACGTTGACAATATGCGCCTTTTGGTGTAATCGGTATACGACGAGGATGCCCGGATTGACGGGACCAACTCTATATCGGAGAAATATAATATTTTATAAAGCAGTTTTTCTTCAATTTTAAGACATAAATAAACTGGCTTTAAATGCGAAATAAATTAAACTAATTGAAGGAAATTAATGACGATTATGTGGCGAACACACCTGTGAAGATGGATCAAATTATCGTCGAGAGACGATGAAGAACACACCGCGCAAAGTCAGGTGGTCGGGGTGGTTGCAGTTGTGCAGTAGATCTACGCGGATAGGTTCGGGGCGGCCGTGCAGGCGACGACGGTGGTTTGGCCTGCTGCGGGGGAGTTCTTCGAAGGTCGGGGAAGCCCTGGGGGTGTCGTCGGTCATCGGGGGGGAGGGTGCTCGACGGCCTGCTCCAGCCAGAAATACGGCAGCAGCTACAACAATAGTAGGCGTAGTAACAATAGCAGTTGCTGCGGCGGTGGCGGTTGCTAATGGCGGTGGCTCGGCCGCGGGGGGTGAGGGTGGCTCGTCGGCGTTGGGGCTCTCCGGGGGGAGGGGTCAGAAAGATATCAGCAATGGCGGGAACAACAACATTAGCGACAGCTTTAACAGCAGCAACAACGACACTAATGGCTAAGGCAGCGGTGGCCGCCGGCCTGGGGATCCAGGAGGGGGACTCGGTGGAGGTGGAGGCAGTCGTGGAGGTAGTCGAGGATGATAGTGGTGGTCAGGTGGTGGTGTAGGTAGTGGTCGAAATAGGGTAGACAACAACAACAACGGTGGTGGAGATGCTGAAGGTGGTGGTCGTGGAGGCGAGGGTGGCATTGGTGATGGTGGCGGGTGGTAGAGATGCTGAAGGTGGTGGTCATGGAGGCGAGGGTGGAATTGGTGATGATAGAGGGTGGTGGAGATGCTGAAGGTGGTGGTCGTAGTGGTCAGGGAGGAGTTCGACAGGTAGTGGCGGTAGTATTGGTTGGATGGGAGGAGGAGGAAGAAGAAGGAGGGAGTTAGGGTTTAGTTATGGATGGGTGGTTGTTGAATTTTTTTGGAGAGGGAGGGGGTGTTAATGTAGGAGAGAGAGAAGAGGAGGGCATGGGGATTAGGGCCGGCCACTTTGTGATGTGTGTGTGTGTGGGTGTTTTAAAATAGAGGGAGTGTGTGGTTGTGATGGAGTAGGGAATTAATTCAAGGGTCATGATCAATCATGAGGGAGTTGTACATAGCATAGGGGAGAGTGACCAAACATGTTAGGTTGGGGGTCTTCTTCATTTGTTTACACTAATAGGATGGTGACACCTAGTTGCCTATTTGCACAAAACCCCCTAACAATTGAAAAATTATACAAACAATAGAGTTTGGGATTGGATGAGAAAAAATGCCATATTTTGTGTGATATAGTGGGTTAAAATGGTGTATGGAATTTAGTATGAGCCTTGAGGGTGTGAGTGGGGGATTGGGTTGGTGTTGGGTCTAGTTTTGGGTTAGGTTGGGTCATTGCACCAGTTTAATTAAATTAGTGTCAATGGTGTTCTATAATTAATTGGAATTGCATAGAATTAAAATTGGGTGGGACACAAGTGTCAAGGATATAGGAGTCTCAGAATGAATATTGTCATAAATTGGGTTACACAAAATGGGTCGAGTGTCTCAAATTATGATTAGAACGGACAAAGATGCAAAGTTGGATTTATTTGGATTTAAGAATAGACGTTTATAACGAATATTGTACGACTAAAATGTAGCACAAGAAAGGGTATTTATGAGTTACCCAAAGGTCAGAATGGAAGGCTGGCACGTCTAGAAAAAGTGTGTGAAATTTGTTGGAAGGCAAATGCTAGTGTAGTGCTCTAGATATTTAAACAACGGTAAAGTATAATAATTAAATAAAAAAATTACAGTAGTGAAATATAACCCCAATAATTAATCCCAAATAATACTAATTAAACCCATAATCCTATATTTTGGTCAAGGGATTTTAGAATCTATCCACCTTAGAAAATTTTGTCCTCGAAATTCAAAATTCATCTCCCTAACAATAAACTCCACGTATCTTTAAATATATAAACACAACTTGGTACTTAGTCCTACTCTACTCTCTTTACCTTAAACTGTCACATACGTACAATCTAATCATCCAAAGCATTTGGTCCTCTGAGCATCTTCTCACCGTTATGAATTGTCTCTTTATTGTTATCATGCTAATCATCATCCAAAATTTTTACCACATATAAGCCTAGATTACTCAAGGATATTGTGACACAATCTAAGTTTGAAACTTCTAATATCTATCAAGAAAATAATATTATTCTTTTACTCTCAAAGGACTGTAGGGATTAGGCAATAAAATTCCATAAGCATAAAATCCTTAAGGCCACTTATGTAGTATCTAAATCCCTTATTTTGCAACTAAGACGGTTAATATCTCAACATTCTTTCATAGGTATAACATCATCAACCTATAATGTCCATATTGAAATCCTGTATTCTAACTTCTTATAATCGTGTCACGACCCGCACCCAATGTAGGGATGCAAGTCGGGAACAACGCCCAGCCTACGCCACAGAATCGGTGGTAGAACACTGTCTGGGTAATCTATCTAGCAATATAATGAACCACTAACAATAGCAATATACTCAATCACAGATCTAAGATAGAACGAGCATGAATATGATAAAGAATAGAATATTCACATATAACTCATGAGTCTAAAATAATAACATCAATGAGTGTGAAATAATACTAAGAAAGTAAGCTGGAGGCAAATCCAGTACGAAAGAATACTAAGAAGCTACTAATCTCGGGTCATCTATTTCAGTTGGGATAAGTCCCTCCTGATCCAGGGTCTCTGACTCTAAATCCACAACATCCTGAGGTCCATAAAGTGCAGGGTACCACTCCTCAGTGTCATCTGAGAAAATATATCCAGTCAGGAAAGGAGCAGAGTACATCTCTAATAGCAGTTCTAATCAATGATAAAGACTATGTAACATTAAATATATGTGAATATACAAGATGCACAATAGATACAATAAGAGATACACAATAAGAAAATACTGGAATAAATACAATAATGAACAATATGACAATAAACAAGAATACTAATGACTAAGTATGTGAGTACTAGCTTTAACATGTGACCGGCTTGGGAACATGATACAAGATTTATCGCCTGGCTAATCATACGTGCAGTGTATGATTAACACTATACAGTAACAAGATACAACATGGGTATAATCACATATCTACATTAAAATACTCTCCACTCTCGACTGATATAGTAGATCCAACCATGGTACGCTATGGAACCGGATTCCCTAAGAAGATAGCTAGTGTCACGTCTCAGTCCCAAAATACGTAGGACTAGGAACAAGTAAGCATGCCAGTCGTATGTATATGGAGACTCCAATATATGGAAACCATAACACATACGTACGCTGTATTATGAACAATAATTCACAAGTGGTATATATCTATCACAAGTCACATGGCATAACTAAATCTCATCCACAAAAATCATAGATAAATAAATAACCAATAACTATGTAACTAAATCTCAATATGAAGTATCAAAGGATTATAGTTAGGTGGAAACAAATCTACTACCAAACTAGAATATAAAAGTAAGCAATATAATAACATCATCTAATGATCAGAGAGGCTCGAAGAGAAGACCTGCTCGAAATATAAGTAGCAAGTCCGGATCTGCGCTCCTGCTAAGTCATGAACACCTACACTTGGAAAGGGACTAGGTCCTCAGAGGAACATAACAAGATACATAGAAGCATGCCAATAAAGTACTAAAAATAAATATCCAATGGGTCGCCTAACCATCTATGTGAATACAGTTTGAGAACAACTTTCCAACAAGTGGGCTATCTGGCCATAAATAGGATTGGCATGATTCTCCCGGAGAATCAGGGGCCTACAAAGCATGTTGTCTTTTGAATGAAAGAGGCCGCCAGGTAATATAGGGGTCATCACAACCGCGCATCTCCGGCAGAGCGTACGGGTTACAAAAAAGAAAGTGCAAAGGAGCCCAAATGCCTTACTTGTTGTTCTCTCCACCCCATGCTCTAAGCATGTCACATACATGACACGATAATACCTCTAATAACTGCCAAGTCTCCTAGCATGCAATTTCTAACAGCAGTTACCCCTAACACACGTCCCATACGTACAGGAGGCCACCCTGTCACGCAAGTCCGTGTCCTACACGAGACTCACACTCGTGTAACAGCTGTATTACGGCCAATGAAACCTAAGAATGCCTTATGATAATGTGGTGGTCTTATAAACTAGGTCAACATGCATATACATAATAAAAACAGAATACGACAACACCGTCATTGCACCCAAGTTTCCTTGGACGCACAATTTATATAGCAGTTAAAGTATATAAACTAAATGACAGAAATAAAATGCATGCATTATATGGAAAATAAATTACAGTACAATGGCAAGGTATACTTGCCTGACAAGAAAGCTGCGTAGTGCCAATAACTTGCTCCTGAAGTCTCACAGAATAATCCAAGGGTCCTATATACATATAATATAATACAATACAATATCAGCCATTACACTAGCACATACACAACCATAATTACACTGAACTCAGAGGGTACGCTAGGGGTGACACTGGTCAACTAACAGGGTCAACTGTGCGTCTAATTACGCGGGTGTCACATCTTCAAATGCTGTGCACAGTCAGACAGTCAACTAACATGTGTCTAAGCTAGTACGTTAATATACACAAGGCTGTCAACTCACAAGTTCTTAGGGTTACTTGGTCAAACATAAATATGGGATATCCATAATTAACCTAGGGCTAAACGAAATAAATACATATATAGTCATAATTAGCATTATTATTTAATTACTTATACAATACACACACACATACACACACACACACACACACATATATATACATATATATATATATATATATATATATATATATATATATATATATGTATTATATACATACGCGTACGTGTAAGCGTACGGGTCATACGGTCAAATGTCAATATAGGGTATCCACTACTAACACTTATGGTCACTCAACATCTAACATTAATTACCACACAATGTATAGGTACCAATTAATTACCTACATACACGCACACTAGTCTGTAGGTTAACCGACACGGTCTGAACTCATAACAACTAACTGAACCAATATGCTAAAACCTTACACTATTCACACAAGCGTACATACACAATATGAAGGGAGAGGGACAGGTTCGAACCTCGGGGTTAGCGTGCACGGGCACGAGGATCGGGGATAACTGCTGCAGGTCGTCTTCGACGAGGGTGACGGGTCCACGATAACGACGATGATGGTGATGATGATGGTGATGATGATCGGTGATAATGATGATGATGATTAAGGTGATGATGATGATGATGATGATTAAGGATGATAATAAGGATGATGATGAGGGTTATGATGGGGATGATGATGATGGTTAAGGTGATGATGATGATTAAGGTGACGATGAGGAGAGGTAGTGGTGGTGTTAATGGGAGGTGATGAAGACAGGGAGGAGACGGGCATGGAGGTGCTGGATGGGAGGATGGCTCGGTGGAGATCCAGGCTCCGGCGAGGTCTGTGCAGGGAAGGCGAGGCGGGGTGTAGCGGTGTTCAGACGAGGATCAACGGGGGTGTCGGGTCAGGCGGGTCGCTTTAATGTCAGCGGTTGAAGTGCAGGCGGGGGTGATGGTGGTTCATGGTGGAGGAGAACGTGGAGGAGTCGGGGTCTCGAGCAGGGAGGTGCTGGTGATGGTGGTACGGCGGAGGAGAACGGGCTACTGTATCGAGGTCCGGTTGGGAATAGGAGACTGTGGGGTCGGGTCGGCCAGGTGAGCGGTGGAGCTGCTCCGGCAAAGTCCGACGACCAGTCGGGAAGGGGATGATTGAACAGGAAGATGGGGTGAAGGTCGGCTAATGTTTAGGTTGAAATATAAAAGGAAAAGAAAAGGAAATAAAAATTGTATTTATATATGTAAAGGTATAGGGTTGGGTTGACCTAGAGGATTGGGCTTGGTCAACATCCTACTTGGGATGGGCTTGGCTTCACATGGAGATTTTTGGAGGGCTAGGATTACATAGTTTGAAAATAGATGGCTAGGATTAAATGAGGGGTGATGTTGAGTGCTACACACTCCAAAATTATAGAGAAAATTTACATGACCAAATAATGAAGGAAAACTGGGTTTCTTCATGTATTGTGTCCAATGGTGTAGACACCTTAATGCACTTTTACAATAAGGTCCCCAACAATTAGAAATTTACACAAAGATGAAAATTGGATTAATTTAATTAAAATTAATGCATAAGGTGTTCTAAAATTAATTAGAAGTACATGGGGTTAAAATTAGGTGGGACACAAGTGTCATGGACGTAGGGGACTCAGAATAGAATATTATCATAAATTGGGTTGCATAAAATGGGTCAAGATTGTGTCTCCAATTTTGATTGGAACACACAAGGATACAAAGTTGAATTTATTTATAATTAGGAATAAACGTCTGCGACGAATATTGTGCGACTAAAATGTAGCACAAAAGAGCATAATTATAAGTTACACAAAGGAATAGATGACTGGCATGTCTAGGACAAGGGTGCAAAATTTGTAGGAAGGCAATGGCTAGTGTAGTGCTCAAATTATCGAAGCAACGATAAGGTGCACTAAGTGATATAAATATTGTAAAATTATCTAAAATACCGTGTTCTATTTCTAATTGGATTCAAACTAACCCTAGTTTCTCTATCTAAGCCAAGTAGGCCTAATTTTGGATGAGGGGGTTTACAATCTACCCAACTTAAAATAATTTCTTCTTCTAAATTAAAATAAGGCATAATTTGTTAAATCCTTCACATTTGTACATAAGGCAAGTCTATTGCAATTTCTTCCAAAAATTTAAATAACAATATCCGAATCTCATTCAAATCTATATGATTTCCTACATCAAAATTTGTATCATAATTTTCAGCTATCATAATATTCGCTAGACTTTGAATAATAAACAATTCTAATCAAATCTTATTCCTATTCTCTACTTAAGAATTTTGTACTCTTCAAATTTAAACTTATTTTTCGTCCTCAACGTTTCGAATAGGTGATCCAACAAGCAAAAGTTAACTTTTAATTTAAAGCCTCAAATTGTGAAATTTTAAATCTAATTCACCAATTATTCAAGTCTAGATTTCTATATTTATCCTCAAAGTTTAAATCGATGATTCAATCTTCTGTTTTTAGAATTTAAATCATGTGCTTAAAGTATAAACATTTGGTCCGCAATATCAAAATATCAAAATATATTAAATCCTCATCATCTTAATCATTCTTCTAAAATTTCTCAAGATTAAAATGACTTGAATCGCTCAATCTAATCTTACTTGATCACAATCTAAAAGAAATTTATCTCAAGTTGACAATATAATTTCTACCCAACTTAGAATTTACCCATCCATCATATAAGACTATACCTTTAAGAAAACTTTCTCAATTATTTAATCGTGTTATTCAATCCTCAAAAGTTTTTAACACACCAAATATATCATATATGATATGCCCTTAATTTCAAAAAATAGTCACCAAATAATGTGATTGGCCTATGGGGTATATCTAGTACTCTCCGTGTATCAACTTATACCAAGCACGGGTGTTCGTCCTTCCAAAATAGGGGAAGACGGAAAACAATAATAAAGAGTTCAAGGGGGAGGTAATAGAATACAAGTTTGGGAATCAAGGCGTTTAAAGAATTCAAAAGGGACTTATCAAGGCAGTTGTGGATTAAAATCCTATTTTGGTAAATTCCTATTCACATGCTCATATTAGTACAATTATGTAACTAATATGATATGCTCGGAGATGTCTAAGGACAAGTATATTCGTCTACTAGTCAACTATATATCTTAATCCACGTAAAGTAGTCATGCGAAGAGCGAACCAAGCGCACTAAGGTTATCTAGACCATAATACACTGATTCTGATTTAGACAATGTATTAGTAGGCGTCCCCAATAACACATATGTCATGAACAAGCTCGATAAAAGAATAAGCTTGCAAAACTTGGCTATAAAATAGCAGCATAAGTCGAAGTAGTCCAGAAAATATAAATACGCTGGATTATGATGAAAGAAGATACAAAATAATTCAAGTTTACCAAGAAGATGAGACTCATCCGGTGTTGTGACTCTACAGTTGCCATAATAACTTCTTATCTAAGTCTTTAGTCAACCAATGGAGGTATAGGCCTCTAAGTTCTACAGTCTGGATAACCACTATCTTCTTATGCTAGCATATAGTTAGTGTCATTCCATTATACTTCATTAATGGGTCAAAAAGACTATGTGATACTAGGTTGTGAGGCATACTATCCACTTAAAAGAATAAACTAATACTGTAACTGCCTTAAGGGAAACCTACAAATTAACCTTGTCCTTGTAACCAAGGTAGAACTCTTATTGGGGTACACGAGGAAAAGATCTTGATATTTATTAGGGTCTCCTATTGTATTATATAGGTAATGGTCATCTTAAGTCTTAATCATTGTGTTTATAGAACAATAGTGTTAATACTAAGAATGGAGAAGTTACTGGCTCTCACGTGAAAGAGGATGTAACCTATATGGAGATATGGCTACAATTATATTATTTAAAACTAAAGGATAATCATCAAGTAACAATCTAAAAAAAACAACTCAAACTATCAAGTTCTAATTACTAAGCACAAAATTTTAAACTTCAAGAATTACAACTATAATACTAGCAAACTATATATCCTAACATAAAATAAAATTACTTGGCCTACAATCATAAGAGTTAGGTGGCACGACTTGAAAAGATGAAGAAAAAGAAATTTAGTCGTCGCACAACGTTAAGGTTTCAGAGGAACAAGATATAAAATTAAAATAGAGGCTCTTGATAATATCATAGTTTTCTAAGGGGTAGATGATATGCTAATATTTGTGTTCGACATATGATCAAGAAAAATGTTATATTCATTCCTCTTGGCATCCTAATGTACTGTCTGCTAATACCAAGAATCTAAATTTATAGTTCTCTAATATTATTTTACTATGAAAGTTAGGTTCAGTCCTAATATTAAATCTTGGATTTCTATTGGTTCCTTAATACCAGGGTCAAACAATATGGTCAAATTTCTAACTAACCCTACTAGTGTCTATACTACTCTCAAGTCATCCCTAATTATCAAGGAATAATGGTCAATCAATCTACAAGTAAGGGATGCTAGGGTTCATTAGATAGTAAGGAATGCAAGGGTTCATTAAGTATTCTAACTTAGTGATGTGTCAATATTCTAGTGGTATTCTTCTTAGGAATATTATCCTAATTATCATCCTAACAACATTGATTTCTATATTCTAGGAGAGGCTATACTCAAGAAACTATTAGGGAAGCACATGAATCAAGCAGGATGTAGTTATTCAAATAGAACAGATTAGAAGGAAGATGAGTCATAGTCAAATGTGGATGAGATCCTATACTCTAATCCTATTTGCAGGCTTGCTCGGTACAGTAACGTAACCAAGACAATATGCTCTTGACCTGCATGGGCCACCACTAAAAACATGTCATGCCCCAGTCCCAAAATACGTAGGACTAGGAACACGTAAGCATGCCAGGCGTATGTATATGGAGACTCCAATATATGGAAACCATAACACATACGTACGCTGTATTATGAATAATAATTCACAAGTGATATATATCTATCACAAGTCACAGGGCATAACTAAATCTCATCCACAAAAATCATAAATAAATAAATAACCAATAACTATGTAACTAAATCTCAATATGAAGTATCAAAGGATAATAGTCGGATGGAAAAAAATCTACTACCAAACTAGAATATAAAAGTAAGCAATATAAGAACATCATATAATGATCAGAGAGGCTCGAAGAGAAGACCACCTCGAAATATAAGTAGCAAGTCCGGATCTGCTCTCCTGCTAAGTCATGAACATCTATACCTGGAAAGGGACCAGGTCCTCAGAGGGACATAAAAAGATACATAGAAGCATGCCAATAAAGTACTGAAAATAAACATCCAATGGGTCGTCTAACCATCTATGTGAATGCAGTTTGAGAACAACTTTCTAACAAGTGGGCTATCTGACCATAAATGGGATTGACATGATTCTCTCTGAGAATCAGGGGCCTATAAAGCATGTTGTCTCTTGAACGACAGAGGCTGCCAGGTAATATAGGGGTCATCACGATCGCGCATCTCCGATGGAGCGTACGGGTTACAAAAAGGAAAGTGCAAAGGAGCCCAAATGCCTTACTTGTTGTTCTCCCCACCCCATGCTCTAAGCATGTCACATCCATGACACGATAATACCTCTAATAACTGCCAAGTCTCCTAGCATGCAATTTCTAACAGCAGTTATTCCTAACGCACGTCCCATACGTACAGGAGGCCACCCTGTCACGTAAGTCCGTGTCCTACATGAGACTCACACTCGTGTAACAGCTGTGTCACGGCAAATAAAACCTAAGAATGCCTCATGATAATGGGGTGGTCTCATAAACTAGGTCAACATGCATATAAATAATAAAAATAGAATACGACGACACCGTTATTGCACCCAAGTTTCCTTGGACGCGCAGTTTATATAGAAATTAAAGTATATGAACTAAATGACAGAAATAAAATGCATGCATCATATGGAATATAAATTACAGTAGAATGTCAAGGTATACTTGCCTGGCAAGAAAGCTGCATAGTGCCAATAACCTGCTCCTGAAGTCTCACAGAATAATCCAAGGGTCCTATATACATATAATATAATACAATACAACATCAGCCATTACACTAGCACATACACAACCATAATTACACTGAACTCGGAGGGTACGCTAGGGGTGACACTGGTCAACTAACAGGGTCAACTGTGCGTCTAATTACGCGGGTGTTACGTCTTCAAATGCTGTGCACAATCAGACAGTCAACTAACATGTGTCTAAGCTAGTACGTTAATGTACACAAGGCAGTCAACTCACAAGTTCTTAGGGTTACTTGGTCAAACATAAATATGGGATATCCATAATTAACCTAGGACTAGACAGAATAAATATATATATATACCAATCTGAATATTATTTAATTATTAGCATTATTATTTAATTACTTATACAATACATACACACACACACACACACACACACACACACACACACACACACACATATATATATATATATATATATATATACACCAATCTGAATATTATATACATACGCGTACATGTACGCGTACGGGTCATACGGTCAAATGTTAATACATGGTATCCACTACTAACACTTATGGTCACTCAACATCTATAATACAGTCATACCTAGTACTAGCATTAATTACCACACAATGTATAGGTACCAATTAATTACCTACACACATGCACACTAGTCTGTAGGTTAACCGACACGGTCTGAACTCATAACAACTAACTGAACCAATATGCTAAAACCTTACACTATTTACACAAGCGTACATACACAATATGAAGGGAGAGGGACAGGTTCGAACCTCGGGGTTAGCGTACACGGGCACGAGGATCGGGGGTAACTGCTGCAGGTCATCTTCGGCGAGGGTGACGGGTCCACGATGACGACGATGATGATGATGGTGATGATGATTGGTGATGATGATGATTAAGGTGATGATGATGATGATGATTAAGGATGATAATGAGGATGATGAGGGTTATGATTATGATGAGGGTTATGATGGGGATGATGATGATGATTAAGGTGATGATGATGATGATGATTAAGGTGATGATTAGGAGAGGTGGTGGTGGTGTTAATGGGAAGTGATAAAGACAGGGAGAAGACGGGTAGGGAGGTGCTGGACAGAAGGATGGCTCGGTGGAGATCCAAGCTCCGGCGAGGTCTGTGCAGGAAAGGCGAGGCAGGGTGCGGCGACGTTCAGACGAGGATCAGCGGGGGTGTCGGGTCAGGCGGGTCGCGTTCTGGTCGGCGGTTGGAGTGCAGGCGGGGGTAATGGTGGTTCGTGGTGGAGAAGAACGTGGAGGAGTCGGGGTCTCGAGCAGGGAGGTGCTGGTGATGGTGGTGCTGCGGAGGAGAACGGGCTGCTGTGTCGAGGTCCGGTGGGGAATAGGAGACTGTAGGATCGGGTCATCTAGGTGAACGGCGGAGCTGCTCCGGCGAAGTCAGGCGACCGGTCGGGAAGGGGATGATTGAACAGGGAGATGGGGTGAAGGTCGGCTAATGTTTAGGTTGAAATAGAAAAGGAAAAGGAAATAAAAATTGTATTTATATATGTAAAGGTGTAGGGTTGGGTTGACCTAGAGGATTGGGCTTGGTCAATATCCTACTTGGGATGGGCTTGGCTTCACATGGAGATGTTTGGAGGGCTAGGATTACATGGTTTGAAAATGGATGGCTAGGATTAGATGGGGGGGTGATGTTGAGTGCTACACACTCCAAAATTATAGAGAAAATTTACATGACCAAATAATAAAGAAAAACTGGGTTTCTTCATGTATTGTGTCCAATGGTGTGGACACCTTAATGCACTTTTGCAATAAGGTCCCCAACAATTAAAAATTTACACAAAGATGGAAATTGGATTAATTTAATTAAAATTAATATATAAGGTGTTCTAAAATTAATTAGAAGTACATGGGGTTAAAATTAGGTGGGATACAAGTGTCATAGACGTAGGGGACTCAAAATAGAATATTATCATAAATTGGGTTGCATAAAACGGGTCAAGATTGTGTCTCCAATTTCGATTGGAACGCACAAGGATACAAAGTTAAATTTATTTAGAATTAGGAATAAACGTCTGCGATGAATATTTTGCGACTAAAATATAGCACAAGAGAGCATAATTATAAGTTACACAAAGGTTCGAATAGATGACTGGCACGTCTAGAACAAGGGTATAAAATTTGTAGGAAGGCAATGGCTAGTGTAGTTCTCTAATTATCGAAGCAACGGTAAGGTGCACTAAGTGATATAAATATTGTAAAATTATCTAAAACACCGTATTCTATTTCTAATTGGATTCAAACTAACCCTAGTCTCTCTATCTAAGCCAAGTAGGCCTAATTTTGGATGAGGGGGTTTACAGCTAGTCTTTTCGAGAATCAGTGTTTGTACATGTACAAGATAATCAATGAATCCAGGCTTGCACAAGATACACCATATACCAAGGAATAACATCTCATGACAAGATACGGATATATCAATCCGTGTAACCATCGTGTCAAGAGAATAAGGATATCTATACTAGATACAATAAACATAGAGGATATCATAAATGAGAAATTATCAGAGAATGTACTCGCCTAAAGTCCGATGAATAGTCTCACAGAAGTCTGATACGGTGTCTTGAAGACCTAGATATAAATACAACATCAATACAAGGTTTCAGAAAGAAAATAAGTTAAACTAGTCAACAACTAGGTCAACAAGCCAATTCTAAGTCAAAAGTCAAACTAGGTCAACTCTAAGTCAAATCGGTCAAACTTGGTCAAACTATGCCAAACTATATCAAACTACCCATTTCTAGGTTACATGAGCCTATCTCAAAGATATTGGTTTCAAACACTATGAATCTAGGCCATACAAGCTATATCATAGGATACTAGGATACCGTATCTCATGATACGCAAATAGGAGATATAAAATATCACACATACATATATCAAATAATATTAAATATATAAAATCCTAATTATAAACATTAAATGGATACCTTGGTTTTGAACCAACTTGGTATCGCCACACTAAACCTCCATCTTGATACCCAAACCCAATACCTTGATACTTACCTTGGTATCTCAAGGTAATATCCAAAACCTTGTTAATACTAACTACCCATTAATACTATATGCTAACAACTAACTATTACAAATATATTGTACTAAAACATAATTAACAATTAGGAATATATATACTAATATCTTATATATATATATATATATATATATATATATATATATATATATATATATATATATATAATCGCAGAACTGTCACCAAAACCCTGCTGCCATCGCTGAAGCTGCTGTCGCTGAAGTCGCTGTTTCAGTTGCGATCACTGCTGCTGCGGTCGCTGAAGCCGGTGCTGCTGCCGTTGCTTATTGTTGCTGCTGTCGCTAATGCTGCCGTCGCTGCTGTTGCTATATGTTACTGCTGCTGCTGCTGTCATAAATCTGCTGTTGTTGCTGTCACTAAAACTCTGCTGCTCTCTCTTTCTCTCTTATATATATAACACATAAATATATATACACTTATATATATATATATATATATATATATATATATATATATATATATATATATATATAACTACTACCATATAAATATATATATACACTCCTCTAAATACATATATACGTATCCATAACAATACATATAGTATAGTATAGTATAGTATACACATATTATAGTAACATATATACATATATCCATAATATCACTAATACGTACACACACACACACACACACACACACACACACACACACACACACACACACACACACACATATATATATATATATATATATATATATATATATATATATATATATAACATAACATATAAGTATATATATAGATAACATATATATACACTAACATATACATATATACACTACCATATTAAATAGCTATTACATATGTAAAACAATAGCTACATATATATATACAATATATAGATATATGATACACTAACACATAAGTATATATATATATATATATATATATATATATATATATATATATATATATATATATATATATATATATATATATATATATATATATATATACAGACACACACACACACACACATGCATATAATTACATATTACAATAACTAAGAACAATGGGAAAATAGATCTAGAAATAAATGCACAAACACATAGAGCGTATCACACCCGTATCCCACTAGATCTAGGATACGCTTGCGACACGAGTCCACCATACATCCAAACGTATCCCGAAGGACACACGAACAAGTCTAAAATATCATTTATGAACAATACGAAGAGTCAAACATAAATCTACGTGTCCGTGTCAAAATGTGACATGCACAAAGTCTCGTGTCGGAGGGTAAACCCCCAAATCAACACGTATCACCAAATTATTGGGATACGACCTACACGTATCCAATTGTGGATACGAAACTAGTCCCAAACACACAAACACATGCTAAATTGATGTATTGGACCAATTAACACACACAACAATTGTCAATCTCGGAATTCCCCCAAAATTGACACAAAAGTACCATAACTTTGTCAATAGGCCTCCTATGAACATAAAACCAAATCCTATGGGTAGCCTATGCATATGGGTTGATTTCTCATGGTTAAATCTCAGATTTAGAACCTAATTTAAGAAGAAAAACTGAATTATGCCTATTGGGAGATGGATTCCCAATGAAACCTCCAAATATGATAAAATTGGCCTCCAATTTGTAGATCCTTGCTCCTCTTTGTAGATTCTTGATTCCTCCTTCTAGATCCTTGCTCCACTAGTCTCCAATGGTGATTTGGAAAGAATTTGGGTAAAATTTTGGTAGGAAAATGATGTGAAATGAAGAAATTTGGTTGAGAGAAATTCTAGATTTAGTTTTCAAATAAAAAGACCAGAGAGAAACTTTCTCCCCTCTTTTAAATAGTCCGCCCCCCTCTACCCCTTCATCAAGTCACTATGTAATGTCCATTATACCCCTTGGGGCCTCTTATGAAGAAATAATTAAGGAGGGCTTTCTAGTTGGGCTCAAATCTAACAATTAATACATGTTGGTCCATGAGTCTAAACTAAACTAGTTAGGTCCACTAACACAAGTCCAAAATAAATAACTAAAATCTAACAACAATTAAATAATACAATAATTAATTATTTAATATGCACAATATTTAATTAATTATAAATTTACTAAAATATCCTTTCCTAGAAAATGTGGTAGTGACAAGTCTACCCTCCTTAAAATAATTTCGTTCTCGAAATTCAAAGACGAAAAAGTACCCCCAAAAATAATAGAACATAACAAAAGAACTAAACTAAAGAACAAAACTAATTATGAAAGAACATACCTCAAGGCACAAACAAATTTGGATAACGCTCTCACATTTCATCCTCTCTCTCCTAGTTAGACTCCCCCGGAGAGTGATGCCTCTATGCGACGCGTACCAAAGGAATAGTCTGGTTCCTCAGCACCTTCTCTCTCCGATCCAGAATCTCAACTGGCTGCTCTGGATAGCTAAGAGTAGGGCCCACCTCTATCTCCGAGTGATCCATTACATGACTAGGATCTGCCACGTACCGTCTCAACTGCGACACATGAAATACGTTGTGTACTTCCTCCAATGCAGGTGGCAAGTCTAGTCTATAAGCAACTGTACCGACCCTCTCTAGAATAGTGAAAGGTTCGATGAATCGTGGACTAAGCTTCCCGCCTCCAACGAAGTGAATCGTGCCTCGGGTCAGAGAAATCCTCAAAAACACCAAACCACCCACCTAGAACAAAACACAACCTTAAGAACTTAATCTATAACAAACAACCAATAACAAGCATAAAAAATCTAAAACTATACCTCGAACTCCAAAGGTCTCCGGTGGCTATCGGTCCAATGCCGCTGTCTGTCCTGCGCCACTCGAAGTCTGTCTCTGATCAACTGAACCTTCTCCGCTGCATCTACAACCATCTTTGGACCAAGCAAAACTCTCTCGTATATCCCGATACATCTTATTGGCACCTGGATGCATGGAATACTAAGAGCGATGCACTTCCTACAATACCTCCTCATGCAGCTCCCCACTAGGCACACACAATCTAACTCCATGCTGCAAAAAACTATCATCGGCAATTATAAAATCATCCTCCAATCCTGCTCTCACCTGAGCTCTGATGCTTCTCAGAGATACATCCTCATACTGTGATGCCTTGATCTTGTCCATCAAATCTGAATGTATCTGCAATCCCCACATCTGCATAGCACAACCAGGAACTATCACCTTAATGCCCAAGCTCTCCACGTTCTCTAACAAATATTGATCCTGTGTCAAGAACATAGCTACCGGATACCTACTCAAAGTATCGACAACTATATTAGCTTTCCCAGGATAATACTACAAAGATATATCAAAATCCTTCATCAGTTCCAACCACCAATGCTGCCTCATGTTCAACTCCTTCTGCATAAAAATGTACTTCAAGCTCTTGTGGTCTGTGAAGATCTTCATACGCTCTCCGTACAAATAATGTATCCACAACTTCAGGGCGAAGATGATTGCTGCCAACTCCAAATCATGGGTAGGATAGTTCTTCTCATGAGGACGTAATTGCCTGGATGCATAGGCAATCACTTTTCTATTCTGCTGAAGAATATAACCCAAACCTTTTTCCGATGCATCACTATAAATAGTGAAACCTCCAGACTCTGATGGCAACGTCAAAATAGGAGCAGACGTCAACCTCTTCTTCAATTCCTCAAAAGCAACCTGGCAATCCTCTGTCCAAACAAACTCTACATCCTTCCTGCTGAGTCTGGTCATCGGCTCGGCAATCCTCAAAAAATCTTGCACAAACTTTCTGTAGTATCCTGCCAATCCCAAGAAACTCCTGATCTCTACTACCGAACTCGGGGTCTTCCAAGACTCCACTGCTGCGATCTTCTTCGAATCCACTGAAATACCATCACTAGTCACAACATGCCCCAAGAACTCCACCTTATCCAGGAAGAACTCACACTTGGACAGCTTCCTATACAGCTTCTCCTTCCTCAGAAGCTCCAACATAATCCGCAAATGCTCTTCGTGCTCCTCCGGTGTCTTCGAGTATATGAGTATGTCATCGATGAACACCACCACGAACTTGTCAAGGTACTGATGGAACACCTTCTTCATCCAGTTTATAAATACCGTCGGTACATTAGTCAACCCAAACGACATCACCATAAACTCATACTGACCATACCGAGTTCTAAAAGCAGTCTTCGGTATATCCTCCGGCTTCACTTTCACCTGGTGGTAGCCTGATCTTAAATCTATCTTAAAAAAATACCTTAGCACCACTCAACTGATCGAACAGATCATCAATCCGTGGCAAAGGGTACTTATTTTTGATAGTGAGATTATTCAATGCCCTATAATCAATGCACATGCACACCGATCAATCATTCTTCGGTACAAACAATATCGGACTCCCTACGGTAAAGAACTCGATCTGATAAACCCCTTATCATGTAATTCATCCACCTGCTTCTTCAGCTCGACCAGCTCGCTGTTGTTTACTCTATAGACATGTTACGAAATTGGTTCTGCACCTAGCACCAAGTCTATAGAGAATTCAATATCTCGATCTGACGGCAATCCTGACAATTCCTCAGGAAACACATCCAAGAACTGTGTTATCAACGAAAGTGACAACTCCTTGTCTTCCACCATAGCTCCACAAATAATGCCTTCACCCTGCTTTGCAGCTCCTCTAGCAAACTTGAACTCTGGCTCTCTAGGTGAACCAAACAAAACTCTACCTCCTTTACAATCTATACTAGCACTGTGCCTACTCAACTAATCCATCCCGAGTATAATGTCGTAGCTCGAAAGTGGCATTACAAGTAGACATGCACTCAATTCCCAGTCTCCTAGAGTAACTCTCCGATCCTTGCAAATATCATTAACCAGGATAATGCCTCCCCCGGTCATGATCTTGCAAGTCCTAAGCAATGACTCAGCTACCAAACCATGTTTCAGAGCAAAAGAAACAGATACAAAACTATAGGAAGCACCACTATCAAACAAAGCTAAAGCTGGAATAGAATCAAGAAGAATAGAACCTGCAATGACATCTCCGGTGGGCTCATCCTCCTCGACGGTCATAGTAAATGCTCGTCCCTGACGTGCACCTTCCTGCTGTTGATGCTGGATATAACGCTGCTGCTGTGTCGGAAGCGGTCCCCTCGGCTGTACTACATGTGGTCTCGTCTGTGCCCTCGGAGCTGAAGCTGCTCCCTGAACTGCACGACGAGGAAACTCTCTCTTCTGATGCCCTTCAGTACCATAATACAAACAAACTCCCAACCTCCTTCTGCAAACTTCCTAGATATGGCCGGGTTTCTTACAGAAGTGGCAGGAAGATTGCTATAACTGTCTCTGCTGCTATGGTGCCTGGTGAAACAGTGCCCTAACTGGAGTCTGGTGCTGCTGTGGATGCTGGAAAGGCCTGGACTAGAAATGAGGATGTTTGGCAGATACTGCACTATTATTTGCCCCCAGAAAAGAATCACGGTCCCTCTTGGGCTTCAAACCCAACTCCCACTCAACCTTGCGTGCCTCCGCAAGTATCTCCGAGTATGTCTCATAAAAAGACGAAATAAGGATCTTCACTTCCCAGTTTAGACCCTCACAAAAATGAATAGCCCGAACTTCCGACTCTCTCACCAAATACTCTGTAAATTGGCTCAAACTGTCGAACTCTATAGCGTACTCCTCCACAGATATGCTCTCCTAAATGAGGCTCTCAAACTGCCTCCCCAAGTCTAGCCTGACTGCCCGAGCAAAGAACTTCTTCTTGAAGAGGTCCTTGAATACCTCCCAAGACTGTCCCGCATCAACAAGAATTGGCTCATTCCTGAACCAAGTGCGGGCAACGTCGAACAGTTGAAGTCCTACCGCCTCAACCTTCAGATCCTCAGAAAGATGGGACACCCTCATAAGATGCTCAATGTCCTCGAGCCAATCATCAGCATAGACGATGCCCTCCGTCCCCTTAAAGACCCTAGGCTCCAGCTTCTTGAAGTCCTGAATGTTGCTTGGCCGAAGCTGAGCAACCTGAGGATCAACCTGCTGCTGGACCGAAACTCCTCTCTCTACTACGACACGAGCAAGCTGATGAGCACTTTCGATGCCCTGCCGTAAAACGTCGATCTACCTCTGATGTGCCTCAGACTGAGCCCTCTGTGCCTCGAGCATCTCACAAAATAGTGTAAACATCTGTCGCCTCTGCTGGTACGAAAGGTAGAGGTGGAAGCCCCTCAAATACAGCTGGTATAGTCCTCTGAGTAGGTGGTGGACCTCAGAAAGCAGTTGACACTCTAATTACCGAAGAAATGATTGGTGCAGGCTCTCGGGACATCGCAGACCTCTCAGAAGCTGCTCTCCCCTGCTGCGATCTAGTCTTAGGCGGCATCCTGAGACAAAGCGAAAGAAAGAATCAATATGGCACATGATGTAAGAAACTCAAGGAAAAGATAGTTTAAAGATCAAGTATCAATATCAAAAAAGAATAGTTGAATGAATCAAAAGAATTTTTCCTAGATGTGATTGAGTATTCTCAGCCTATAGCCTACATCCTATATCCTGACACATGCTCACAATAACACTCAATTCATAGCACCACTACGAATCGCACTACTTGCGACCTCGAAGATACCTGCATGGGCCACCACTAAAAACGTGTCACGACCCGCACCCGATGTAGGGATGCAAGTCGGGAACAATGCCCAGCCTATGCCACAGAATCGGTGGTAGAACATTGTCTGGGTAATCTATCTATCAATATAATGAACCAATAACAATAACAATAATAATATACTCAATCACAGATCTAAGATAGAACGAGCACGAATATGATAAAGAATAGAATAGTCACATACAACTCATGAGTCTAAAATAATAACATCAATGAGTCTGGAATAATACTAACAAAGTAAGCTGGAGACAAATCCAGTACGAAAGAATACTAAGAAGCTACTAATCCCGGGTCATCTGTCTCAGTTGGGATAAGTCCCTCCTGAGCCAGGGTCTCTAACTCTAAACCCACAACACCCTGAGGTCCATAAAGTGTAGGGTACCACTCCTCAGTGTCATCTGGGAAAAATATATCCAGTCAGAAAAGGAGCAGAGTACATCTATAACAGCAGTTCTAATCAATGATAAAGACTATATAACAGTAAATAGATGTAAATATACAAGATGAACAATAGATACAATAAGAGATATAAAATAAGAAAATACTGGAATAAATACAATAATGAGCAATATGGCAATAAATAAGAATACTAATAACTAAGTGTGTGAGTACTAGCTTTAACATGTGATCGGCTTGGGAACATGATACAAGATTTATTGCCTGGCTAATCTTACGTGCGGTGTATGATTTACAATATACAAGAACAAGATACAAGATGGGTATAATCAAATATCTATACTAAAATACTCTCCACCCTCGACTGGTATAGTAGATCCAACCATGGTACGCTATGGCACGTGATTCTCCAAGAAGATAGCTAGTCTTCCCGAGAATCAATGTCTGTACATGTACAAGATAATCAATAAAACAAGATTTGCACAAGATACACCATATACCAAGAAATAATATCTCATAACGAGATTCGGATATACCAATCCGTGTAACCATCATGTCAAGAGAACATGGATATCTATACTAGATACAATGAACATAGAGGATATTATAAATGAAAAACTATCAGAGAATATACTCACCTGAAGTCCGGTGAATAGTCTCACAGATGTCTGATATGGTGCCTCGAAGACCTAGATATGGAATACAACATCAATACAAGGTTTCGGAAAGAAAATAAGTTAAACTAGTCAATAACTAGGTCAACAAGTCAATTCTAAGTCAAAAGTCAAACTAGGTCAACTCTATGTCAAATCAGTCAAACTTGGTCAAACTATGCCAAACTATGTCAAACTACCTATTTCTAGGTTGCATGAGTCTATCTCAAAGATATTAGTTTCAAACACTATGAATCTAGGCCATACAAGCTATATCTTAGGATACTAGGATACCGTATCTCAGGATACGCAAATAGGAGATATGAAATATCACACATACATATATCAAACAATATTAAATATATAAAATCTTAATTATAAACAATAAATAGATACCTTGGTTTTGAACCAACTTGGTATCGCCACACTAAACCTCCATCTTGATACCCAAACCCAATACCTTGGGCATCCCCCAAATACCTTGATACTTACCTTGGTATCTCAAGGTAATATCCAAAACCTTGTTTATACTAACTACCCATTAATACTATATGCTAACAACTAACTATTACAAATATAGTATACTAAAACACAATTAACAATTAGGAATATATATATATATATATAAAACCACAGAACTGTCACCAAAACCCTGCTGCCGTCGCTGAAGCTGGTGTCGCTGAAGCCGCTGCTGCTATTTCAGTTGCGATCACTGCTGCTGTTGTCGCTGAAGCTGCTGCCGCTGAAGCCGTTGTTGCTGTTGCTGTATGCTGCTGCCGTTGCTTATTGTTGCTTCTGTCGCTAATGCTGCCATCGCTGCTGTTGCTATATGTTACTGCTGTTGCTGTTGTCACAAATCTGCTGCTGTTGCTATTGCTGTCACTAAAACTCTGCTGCTCTCTCTCTCTTATATATAACACATAAATATATATACACTTATATATATATATAACTACTACCATATAAATATATATACACTCCTCTAAATACATATATACGTATCCATAACAATACATATAGTATAGTATACACATATTATAGTAACATATATACATATATCCATAATAACACTAATACGTATACACACACACACACACACACACACACACACACACACACACATATATATATATATATATATATATATATATATATATATATATATATATATATATATATATATATATATATATATATATATATATAATCATACAAAAAAATATATATATAACATAACATATAAGTATATATATAGATAACATATATATACACTAACATATACATATAGACACAACTATATTAAATAGCTATTACATATGTAAAAGAATAGCTATATATATATACAATACATAGATATATGACACACACACACACACACACACACACACACACACACACACACACACACATATATATATACGTAGCAATATATATATATATATATATATATATATATATATATATATATATATATATATATATATATATATACACACACACACACACATGCATATAATTACACATTACATTAACTAAGAACAATAGGAAAATAGATCTAGAAATAAATATATAAACACATGGAGCGTATCACACCCGTATCCCACTAGATCTAGGACACGCTTGTGACACGAGTCCACCACACATCCAAATGTACCCCGAAGGACACGAGCAAGTCTAAAATATCATTTTTGAGTAATACGAAGAGTCAAACACAAATCTATGTGTCCGTGTCAAAATGTGACATGCACAAAGTCTCATATCGGAGGAAAAACCCCCAAATCAACATGTATCACCAAATTATTGGGATACGACCTACACGTACCCAATTGTGGACAAGAAACTAGCCCCAAACACACAAGCACATGCCAAATTGATCTATAGGACCAATTGATACATACAATAATTGTCAATATCGGAATTTCCCCAAAATTGACACAAAAGCACCATAACTTTCTCAATAGGCCTCCTATGAACACAAAACCAAATCCTATGGGTAGTCTATGCATATGGATTAATTTCTCATGGTTAAATCTCATATTTAGAACCTAATTTAAGGGAAAAAAATTTAATTGTACATATTGGAAGATGAATTCCCAATGAAACCCTCAAATGTGATGAAATTGGCCTCCAACTTGTAGATCCTTGCTCCTCTTTGTAGATCCTTGCTTCCTCCTTCTAGATCCTTGCTTCCTCCTTCTAGATCCTTGCTCCACTAGTCTCCAATGGTAATTTGGGAAGAAATTAGGATAAAATTTTGATAGGGAAATGATGTGGAATGAAGGAATTTGGTTGAGGAAATTCTAGATCTAGTTTTCAAATAAAAAAAAAAGGAGAGATAAAATCCCCCCCTCTTTGAAATAGGTCGGCCTCCTCTACCCCTTCCTCAAGTCACTATATAATATCCATTATATCCCTTGGGGCCTTTCATGAAGAAATAATTAAGGAGGGAAGCTTCTAGTCTAATGGTTTAATTAAATTAATCATCCTCCTAATCAATGGGCTTCCTAGTTGGGCTCAAATCTAATAATTAATACATGTTGGTCTATGAGTCTAAACTAAACTAGTTAGGTACACTAACACAAGTCTAAAATAAATAACTAATATCTAACAAAAATTAAATAATACAACAATTAATTATTTAACATGCACAATATTTAATTAATTATAAAATTACTAAAATATCCTTTCCTAGAAAATGTAGTAGTAACAAATCGCTCTTAGCAGCAACAAGTCTAATCTAGCTAGTCAGTCATATCTAGTCTAGAAGCTCAACTTAAACAATTCATAGGAGAAGTATATGTAATAAAATACAACATAAGTCTCTACTCAATACATAGTAATAAGAATATATAGAAATTATGTAATAAATATATATTTAATTATTCTAAATACCCTAGAATAAAATATAACCAATAATAATAAGAATACTAATCCTAAAATTTGAAAATCTACCAGCTAGGGTAAATTAAAAACATGTTCCCATATAACCACATACTACTAAGGATTTGGTCAAACAAGCTTACACCATAATAGTCAAAAATCTAAATCCCTGACCCAAAGCAGTTAATGTGTAATCCACAAAATTTAGCTTATCATTCATGTAGGAGTTCTATATTTTATTTACACTCCTCATCCAAGCTACATGGGTTCCATCTTATTACAACTTGCCATCCATTATAGACAATTCACTATCTAACTCAAGACTATAACATCTATCAAAACTCTCATCCTTCAACCCATTTGTCTATCTCAGATACTAGCTCAACTACTTAAGTTTTCAAAGGAGAAACCACGAGCTTAATAGACATTGGCACCCAAATAAATCAAGTACATCTAATCTGATTCCAGAAGCTATGCTCTAGTACCTAAGTTGTCAAGTCAATCAATAACCAATCTAGCAATCCACGTATCTATTTTAGCCTAGTCATATAATCATCTTTATCTAAAGGGTAAAAAATTTCTAGGTCTGGTACTGTAAGTCACAAGGCAACTAGGGATTAACCATTATGGTTTGCTACCTAAAGTACTATTTTATACCCTATTTTTATTAGTATTCGATAATCTTCTTCTAGATATGAGTCTAAAATTATGTCTTAACAAGTTCATAATGTCGTTCCTTGTACCACTACCATGAGGCTACAACTAATTCCTTGTATCATTATCATGAGGCTACAACTAACCCTAGTATCTAGCTATGTCTTCCCTAAATTATTCTAGGGCCTTAGAATCAAACAATCTTTCTAGCTTCTAATACCAAATTACTGCTACCTTAAGTAATGGCAGGGTCTAGTTTTAAGTCTCTACTTCTATGCCCAATTTTTTATGCCAACAGTCTATACTAACTCTAGAAACAAGAAAGAACTTATCAACCTATCCTACTAATTGTAACCATCTTCTCATAAAATATCACGTCAATCATACCTTCTTCCGTCTTGACTAGGATCTGCTCCTGGAGGAGATCATCGTGTGCGAGCATCCATCTCTCCAAAATAAGGAAGACAAGAAACAATAATAACGATGTCGACGGTAAATAAACGAATACAATAATAAAGTCCAAGGGCAACAATAGAATACAAGAGGAGTTTTAAAATCAGTTATAGATTGAGATCTTATTCAACATTAATCCTAAGTTGCAGGCTCGTTCGGCACAGTATTATAAACAAAACGAAATGCTTTGACCTGCATGGGCCACCAATAAAACTATGTCAT
This sequence comes from Iris macrosiphon, assembly GCA_036927795.1. Lineage (NCBI taxonomy): Eukaryota > Viridiplantae > Streptophyta > Magnoliopsida > Asparagales > Iridaceae > Iris > Iris macrosiphon. The sequence continues at coordinate 104,314,993 of JAYESA010000015.1, read as the reverse complement.
GCCCCAGTCGTAAAATACGTGGGACTAGACACGTGGCATTGACCAGCTGGTATGACTCCGTAGGGCTTTCCAATTTAATGGACCCGACAAAGTGCACTTACGCTGTCCACGGTCAAGTAATCAAACTAAATATCTAATTCTAACATACAACAACTAACTAAATCTCAATCCACGATAAATAAATCTCAAAAAAGAACGATACGCATCATTACTCTGCAGCCCAATAATACATTCGTTCGAATAGGCCAAGAGAACAGCATAGGCCTATAAATACTAGGCTATAAAAGCAGAATCACAATGGAAAGTAGAACATACCTGTAATAGATGAAAGATATAAAGATACCTGTAATGATGTCCAACATACCACCAGATCAAGCCTCATCCAAACTGCTCAAATAACCTGGAAGGGAACTAAGTCCTCAAAGGGACGTAACAAGATACAAAAAGTACATGCTATAAAGTAAATACTGTGAAAACTCGAGGGTGAACTAACCAACTAAGTAAAATGCACTTAAAGACAACCTTGGTACGTATGGGTAGGTAAAAGGTATAAAGCGTAGCGTCGAGCCAGAGGCTAAGTACCTGGCATTAGCTACAAACTGGATGCCAGGAGTATATGCTGACTACATCACTGATCATGATAGCGCACAGCTAGTAACCTCTGTCGGATGTATCGGCAAGAATATATGCCCATAACCGGGTAACACTGAGCCCATAACCGGGTAACACATAGCTGTCACTACCACGTTCCGAAAACAGGGGTATTTTCGACTTTTTACAATATTTAATATTATTATTGTAGTTATAATTAATTAATTGCATGATAGTATATTTAATTTAAATAAATATGTGTGATGTGTAATTAAATATAATATTGTATACAGTGTTAATTTATTTTTAGCTAGTAGACTTGACCTAGAAGCCAGTAGATGAACACCTGTCGAAATTATGGAATTTTTGTATTTAATTATTTTATTAGAATTTAATATTTGGAGATTGTAATTAATTACTGTATTTTATTTAATATTTTTGCGCATTGCCTTTGCTTCGATATTTGGAGCACTATCCAGACTTTTGTCTTCCAACAAATTTCACAATCTTGCCCTAGACATGCCCGCCTTCCATTCTGCTATTTTTGCAACTCATAATTTTGCTCCCTGTGCATTATTTCTAGCCGCACAAAAAAATCGTCGTGGACGTTATTTAATAAATTCCTATTTTGTATCGTTGTGCGTTTCAATTGAAAATTGGAGGCCATCTTGACCTATTTTTCGTGCGACCCAAATTAGGGTAATATTCTGTTCTGAGTCTTCTTCATTATTGGTATTGATGACCTGACCTGATTTTGGCTCCATGTACTCCTAATTAATTGTTGAACACAACTTGCATTTATTTCTAATTAATTTGAGGATACCATTTTATCTGATTCCGTAAATCCCAAATTAATTCCAGTACCCTGCTAATTAAGCCCGTACCAGTCTTACAGTACCCCCTGACCCTACAAAACATCGGACACCGAATCGCCCGCCAAATTTTTTGTCATTTTATGTGTTTGTGCAACTTCCCGAATTTAAGGGGCTAAGTTGCAATTATTCAATTGTAGGTGTCATCACCCCATTGTCCAAGACCAAATGGAAAGATTATTTACTTGAGGACCAAATTGCATTTTTCCTACATGAATTATTTTCCCATGTCCAATCTGGACCACCCATTTAATTGGGTGCATCCTCACCATTAGATTCACAAACCCTCTTCCCTATATAATATCTTGTACCCTCAAACCCTAATCCCAAGAAACCTAGGTAACCACACCCCCTCACAAGCCTCCACCCCCTCTCTCCAACGTAGGCTTCCATTTTTCTCCATATTTCTTCTCTTCTTCTCCTTCCTTTCTTCTTCTCTTCTCCTTCTTTTCTTCTTCTTCCTTTCTTCATTACTTTTAAAATTCAAAAATTTAAAAGGAAGAAGAGGGGGGAAACCAAACCCGACTTCCTGTTCATCCGGTCCGGCCCCTGTGCTCCGGCGGGTCACTGGAACCCCGCTGCTCAGCCGTCAGCCATCCCCCGACCGACGGCTCTCCCCTCGGCTCCTTCCCCATCCTCCCTACAGCCGACATCACCACCTCACAGCCACCCTCCGGCGCTGACTGCCCCGACCCCGGCGGACTCCATCTCCTCCCTCTGCCAATCACTCCGGCCGGCCAGCAAGACGACCCCGGCGGCCGCTGCCCCTCTGCTCAACTCAGGCGGCCCCGCTCCACGAGCTCCTCCACCCGCCGGCCTGTCCAACTTCTCCGGCCAGGCCGAACCCATCCTCCGGCGGCCCTCTTCCCATCGACCCGCTGCGACTGCACATCCCTCCGGCCTCCCTGCTGCTACTCCGGCGGCGGCCTGCTCCCTTCACCACCCTCCATTCTCCCCGGCGGCGCTGCCTCGACAACTCCGGCGGCCTCACTGCCCCTTCCTCCATCTCCTCCCACCATCACCATCAACACCACCACCACCATCAACTCCATTCACCACCACCTCCACCTCCATCTACAACCACCCCCTCGATCACCACCACCGGCTTCTTCTCCCCATCCCCTCAGCCTCCGCACTCCGGCCATCCGGCCAACCAAGCCCTGGCCAAATTCCGGCCAGCCCCCCTCTGTGAGTTTCTTCTTCTCCCCATCCCTCTTTCTTTATATATATATATATATATATATATATATATATATATATATATATATATATATATATATATATGTATATATATATAATATATGTAGGTATGTATGTGTAAATAAATTATTATGTAATGTATATGTATATACTAGTATATGTATTTGTATATAATAATTAATGTATGTAAGAGTATGTATTAAATCAAATTAGTATATATGTATATGCATGAAATTGGTTATTTTCATATAGTATAAAATAAATAAATGTATGTTAATGTATGTATATAGCATATTTTATTAGTATATATATGATTTATATATATATACGTGTATATGTATATATATATACTATATGTATATATTGCGTATTTCTCAACTTTTATATATATATTTGGTATATACTTAGTATATATTTGTTATATATATATTGGTATATATGTATACAAACATTTTAGTATATGTATGTAATTATCAATCGGTGAATATACAAAGATAAATATACTTATTTGTTTTGCTATATGTTTAATAAAACATAAAATTAGTATATATGTGTATGTATATATGTTCGTGTATTTCTTCCTATATATATATATATATATATATATATATATATATATATATATATATATATATATATATATGTATTCAAAATATATTTTGTGTGTACGTATTAAATAAAAATTAATCTGTAAAATTGGTATCTGCATTTTCAGTATATGTTGATAATTGTTAATTTAGTATATGTAAATAAATATATGTATGTTTTGATATAAGTGCTAATTTGGTATGTATATATATATATATATATATATATATATATATATATATATATATTTGTTTTGGTATTTTGGTTTATATATATATGTACTTGTATACATAGTATAATTTAATAAAATTAGTATTTTGGTATATATATATATATATATATATATATATATATATATATATATATATATATATATATATATATATATATTGTATATGTATTTATATTGGTGTACATATATATTATAAGTACTAAGGTAGCTAAAAATAGATATATGTATATTTATATATATCCCTACCAGTTGACCCTAGATTGACCAGTGCCATATCTGGCAGAGCCTCTGACTTCATGGATTTTGTGTTAGCATAGCATCTGATGCAAAAGTTATATTGTGTTGTGTTTATAGGACTGTTGGTTTACCCAGGGGATACTCTGGAACAGGACATCCATAATTACCAACTAAGGACCAAAGGCAAGTACATTCTCTGATAATTTCTAATTCTTGATAATTGCTATAAGTTCAATGATCTTGAAATGTTACAACTGAATCTTTGACACTGTGCTACACGGACTAGTATAGCTTGGATCTGCAATCATGAGATGTTACCTTGATTTTCGTATTGACATTGTACACGACATGTATATTAGACATCGTACATGATAGACTGGACTTGCTCGTGTATCGTGACGTGTCATGATTGGATCCACAATACTAGTTGGGGGCGGGGAAATTGCTAGTGAGAAATGTGATCAAATACCTATCGTACAAGTTTATATTATTGGTGTTAATCATTCGCCTCACGCATGATTAGCCAGGCCATGTAGCAATCGTACAAGTCCCAAGCCGATCATATTTCAAAACTACAATTTCAAACACTTAGAATAGTTACAGTTCTCTATTTTAGATCATATACTACATCACCCGTATATGATACTGTTCCTTGTTCTTTTAATTCCATACATGCACTGACTGTATCATATTGCCTATTACCTGTCTCTTTATATTGCCTGTCTCTCTTAAATTGCCATTGCATTTATTTCACTGTCTTCTCAGTAGCTAGCATGACATGTTTTATTGTATTATAAACATTATCAATTAATGGAACTGTTATTTGAGAGTGTTGCTTTGCTCCTTCCTGACTGGAAATATTTTTCCAGACTATGCCTTAGAGGACCGCTGTCCGACACTTTATGGACCATATGGTGAGTAGCTGCAGACTTGGTAGTTTAGTTGTGATTCTGGAAGGTCTAGCCGGAGTTATTATTTATTGTTAGTTCTTTAAGTAGACTATTTGGTACCGGATTTGTCTCCGGCATTTTGATGATTCTTGGATATTGTTGTGTTAGTTATTACTTGCTGACTTGTGGTGTTTAATTTTAATTTCTGTTTCGAAATCTTATCGTACTGTAATCCTGTGATTGAGTATATGTTCATCTTATTTGTGTCATCTGTGCCTCCTAATGGAGATTGGATGCTTGCGTGACATTAGTTAGATAGTATCAAGACCTTGACAGCGTTCTACCGCCGACACTGCGGCGTAGGCTGGACGTACCCACGTACTCGTGCCCCTAAACCGGGTGCGGGTCATGACACGTTTTTAGTGGTAGCCCATGCAGGTCAGACTTCGCGAATTGTGCGATGTCGTAGTAGTGTGGCATCTCTGTTACACTATTGCGTGCCTGCGATAGGATCTAGGACATAGGATACTAGGACGAGAGCGAATACTCAATCACAATTCCTTGAGAGATTCCTGGGATGACCCCTGAGAATCTTGTTAAAATTCCAATTTAAAATCATTCCCTTGTTCCGTCCATTCTCACTTATTGATATTGATTTGATTATTGTTGATTAGTTATTAAATTAGGATTTTGGTTTTATTGTAGGATTTTGATTTCATATCAAGATATATTTACAGACTAATTTATGGTATTATTTGAGGACGCATGTCAATGAGGACAGTAAAAAGGATTAACATTAGAGCTATTGAACTACAGAAGGTGGATGTAAAATTTTAATTGAAGATTGAAAATGAATTTCAAATTTTTAAAAGATTGAGATATTGTTATTAAAATTTTTGAGGAATTCAGATTCAATTTGTTGAACCTAGACAAGCTGTAAGGATTTTTGGAGTTGATAAAATTTTCATTTCAGTATTTAAATAATTAACCTTGAGAAAAGTGTATGCATTATACTTTAAAAGTTTATTCGAGGAGTTACTTTGAGGAATTTTATTTAAGGATAAGAATTTATAGTGAGAGAGATATTAGTATATAAATAGATAAGGTGCATGTGTAAGGATCTGTTGGCTTGAGTATAATTGAGATCTCACTGCCCACTGACTTGGGTGTCCATCTAGGATTGTATTAGAGAGAGCAGTACTTAGTATAGAGTGTTGCAATTGATATGCACTTGAGTGATAAGAATAACTAGTATCAGCGATTGCAGTAGGTAAGGAAGCTAGCAGTGAGTGTGTTTGTGATAGAACTGTGATACCTAGGGGATAGAGGTATCAGACCTTAGATGCACCTTGACCTGTGCAATCACAACTAGGGTTTATTCCAATCGATTATCTTGAATGTTGTTTCTTTAGAACTGTACTGTCCTTCCTTGATGATATCACATTTTTGCCTAAATTGATTCTTTGGGATCTGTCTTCAAGATGTCGCCGCAGACACGGTCTATGAGAGCGGGAACATCAGCTTTAGAGGGGTCTGCCACCGCTCCACCTGATGGACAGACATCCGTAGTTCCTCCTACATCTCCGATGCATGTGGGAGTTTCTACACTTTTCGGGGATCCTCCTCCTCCACCTGTTAAGAAGATTGCCGCAGCTGTGACAGACAACCTTTCTCCTCCATCAACTCCGATTCCCGGAGGTTTGCCTATTGACGGGACGCAGATGTTTACCTTGATCCAAGGCATGGTAGATGCCCAGAGGGTGACGGCAGATGCTCAGCGAGTTCAAGCTGAGGCTCAGAGGGTGCAAGCAGAAGCGCACCAGGCACAAACCGAGCAGATGAAAGAAAACATGGAGAATGCTCATCAAGTGACTCTCCAAGCTTTGGAGAGAGTAGCACAGTACCAGCAGATTCCTGGCCAGCAACAGCAGAAATCAGGCACTATAGTGGATTTTAAAAGGATGATGCCTCGAGAGTTCAAAGGCACCGAAGGGATACTCTACGCTGACGACTGGCTAGAGGATATAGAGAGAAGCCTGCGATTGACCCAGATTCCGGAGAACTTGCAGATAGAAGCCGCTGGCAGTCAAATGTTCGATATCGCACTCACGTGGTATCGCACGGAGCCGAGAATTTCTGCGCAAGGACTTACTTGGGAGACCTTCAAGGAGCTCTTCAAGGAAAAGTTCTTTCCCGACGTGGCATTGGGAACCTTGGAAAGTCAGTTTCATGACTTAGTTCAAGGAAACATGTCGGTCGACGAGTACGCTGCAGAATTCTGTAGATTGAGCCGTTTTGCATCGTCCATGATTCGAGACCCAGGAGATCGAGCCCGGAAATTTAGAAAGGGACTGACGAGAGAGATTAGGTCACGCACTTCTGGTCGTCGTACCGCTACCTATGAGGCTATCTTGATGGATGCTCAGATTGCAGAAGAGGATCTGGATCTCAGGCCTAAGAGGAGTCGCAATACTTTTGGAGATACGAATGGTAGCACAGGACCAGCCAAGCATCCCCGTATTCAGCACCAACAGCAGTACCAAGTACCATTTCATAGTCAGCAACAAATATGGACATTTCAGCATCCACCATAGTACCTAGCCCCAGTTCCTATCCAGCAACACCCATGGGCGTATTAGTGTCAACAACAGTACCAGGCACCAGTCCGTGTTCAGCAGAATCAGCAACAGCCTCCGAGAGAGACACAACAGACTTGCCATTTCTGTAAGAAGCCAGGTCACCTTTGGGAGAGCTGTAGAACGAGATTAGGACTCTGTTTGCACTGTGGCGCTGTGGGACATCGAGTAAGGGATTGTCTTCTAGCCCCTTATCTTCCCGGCCAGCGTGCAACTTCAGATTATAGAGATCTAGTTAGGCTACCTGTGGAACCGTATATTGCTCAACACCCGCAAAGGGAACCACCCCAGCAGGGCGGGCATTTGCGATGACGGTCGAGGAGACCGATACTGCAGGTAATGTGTTAGCAAGTTCTGTTCTTTTCCTTCCTTTTGTTCCTATCTATTTGATTGATTGACTGATTCCTTAGTACCGTAGTTGTATGCATGATTTTCTTGTTATAATGTAGTTAGTAGTACCCCTGATATACAGACCGCAATACCATGACAAGACACCATGACCGTACATATTTCCTTAGGTTGCATGTTGTATGATTATAGGAAAGAGTTTTAGACCATGATTATCGAGGTTTGACCATGACGAAGATTCATGAATGAGTTATGACTTGACAGGAGAGACAAGATGATTAACAGATAATTAAAAATTCGAGGATAAACATTTAAATAAAGGGTCAAGAATTTAACATGGAAAAATTTATGATTTATTAATTCCAGGAAGATTATGACATGCTTAAATTGGTTATTAAAATTTGGAAATTTGGGGGATTATCAATATATTTATTTGATTGCAAGTTATGAAATTTTTAAAATTTTATATTGATGTTGCAGTTGGAGAATCCTTAAGTATCGTATTGTCGAGTATTTTGAGAAAGGGGAAATCGAGAAATAAAAATTTTGATGGACTAATGTTTGAATTCAAAACTTGTGGGACGAGATTACAATTATATATGTGCATTGATTAAATCAAATTTGAGGAGTGGATATTAAATTTCGAGTATTGAATTATTAACTAAAATTTTGGGAAATTTTTTTTAAAAAAAAATGGACTTTGATTCTATTTCGAGGATTTTCCAGGTTATGCAATAATTTTAGAATTTTTGACAAATTGTGAAAAGACCTTGTGGATTATTACCTGATTTCGTGGATTATGAATTTAAAATTGAGGGAAATGATAATGTGAATGAATAAACACTACTATGAGGATTTTAAATTTCGAGGACGAAATTCTTTTAAGGAGGGTAGACTTGTCACTACCACGTTCCGAAAACAGGGGTATTTTTGACTTTTTACAATATTTAATATTATTATTGTAGTTATAATTAATTAATTGCATGATAGTATATTTAATTTAAATAAATATGTGTGATGTGTAATTAAATATAATATTGTATACAGTGTTAATTTATTTTTAGCTAGTAGACTTGACCTAGAAGCCAGTACATGAACACCTGTCGGAATTATGGAATTTTTGTATTTAATTATTTTATTAGAATTTAATATTTGGAGATTGTAATTAATTACTGTATTTTATTTAATATTTTTGCGCATTGCCTTTGCTTCGATATTTGGAGCACTATCCAGACTTTTGTCTTCCAACAAATTTCACAATCTGGCCCTAGACATGCCCGCCTTCCATTCTGCTATTTTTGCAACTCATAATTTTGCTCCCTGTGCATTATTTCTAGCCGCACAAAAAAATCATCGCGGACGTTATTTAATAAATTCCTATTTTGTATCGTTGTGCGTTCCAATCGAAAATTGGAGGCCATCTTGACCTATTTTTCGTGCGACCCAAATTAGGGTAATATTCTGTTCTGAGTCTTCTTCATTATTGGTATTGATGACCTGACCTGATTTTGGCTCCATGTACTCCTAATTAATTGTTGAACACAACTTGCATTTATTTCTAATTAATTTGAGGATACCATTTTATTTGATTCCGTAAATCCCAAATTAATTCCAGTGCCCTGCTAATTGAGCCCGTACCAGTCTTACAGTGCCCCCTGACCCTACAAAACATCGGACACTGAATTGCCCGCCAATTTTTTTGCTATTTTATGTGTTTGTGCAACTTCCCGAATTTAAGGGGCTAAGTTGCAATTATTCAATTGTAGGTGTCATCACCCCATTGTCCAAGACCAAATGGAAAGATTATTTACTTGAGGACCAAATTGTATTTTTCCTACATGAATTATTTTCCCATGTCCAATCTGGACCACCCATTTAATTGGGTGCATCCTCACCATTAGATTCACAAACCCTCTTCCCTATATAATGTCTTGTACCCTCAAACCCTAATCCCAAGAAACCTAGGTAACCACACCTCCTCACAAGCCTCCACCCCCTCTCTCCAACGTAGGCTTCCATTTTTCTCCACATTTCTTCTCTTCTTCTCCTTCCTTTCTTCTTCTCTTCTCCTTCTTTTCTTCTTCTTCCTTTCTTCATTACTTTTAAAATTCAAAAATTTAAAAGGAAGAAGAGGGGGGAAACCAAACCCGACTTCCTGTTCATCCGGTCCGGCCCCTGTGCTCCGGCGGGTCACTGGAACCCCGCTGCTCAGCCGTCAGCCATCCCCCGACCGGCGGCTCTCCCCTCGGCTCCTTCCCCATCCTCCCTACAGCCGACATCACCACCTCACAGCCACCCTCCGGCGCTGACTGCCCCGACCCCGGCGGACTCCATCTCCTCCCTCTGCCAATCACTCCGGCCGGCCAGCAAGACGACCCCGGCGGCCGCTGCCCCTCTGCTCAACTCAGGCGGCCCCGCTCGATGAGCTCCTCCACCCGCCGGCCTGTCCAACTGCTCCGGCCAGGCCGAACCCATCCTCCGGCGGCCCTCTTCCCATCGACCCGCTGTGACTGCACATCCCTCCGGCCTCCCTGCTGCTACTCCGGCGGCGGCCTGCTCCCTTCACCACCCTCCATTCTCCCCGGCGGCGCTGCCTCGATAACTCCGGCGGCCTCACTGCCCCTCCCTCCATCTCCTCCCACCATCACCATCAACACCACCACCACCATCAACTCCATTCACCACCACCTCCACCTCCATCTACAACCACCCCCTCGATCACCACCACCGGCTTCTTCTCCCCATCCCCTCAGCCTCCGCACTCCGGCCATCCGGCCAACCAAGCCCCGGCCAAATTTCGGCCAGCCCCCCTCTGTGAGTTTCTTCTTCTCCCCATCCCTCTTTCTTTATATATATATATATATGTATATATATATAATGTATGTAGGTATGTATGTGTAAATAAATTAATATGTAATGTATATGTATATACTAGTATATGTATTTGTATATAATAATTAATGTATGTAAGAGTATGTATTAAATCAAATTAGTATATATGTATATGCATGAAATTGGTTATTTTCATATAGTATAAAATAAATAAATGTATGTTAATGTATGTATATAGCATATTTTATTAGTATATATATGATTTATATATATATACGTGTATATGTATATATATATACTATATGTATATATTGCGTATTTCTCAACTTTTATATATATATTTGGTATATACTTAGTATATATTTGTTATATATATATTGGTATATATGTATACAAACATTTTAGTATATGTATGTAATTATCAATCGGTGAATATACAAAGATAAATATACTTATTTGTTTTGCTATATGTTTAATAAAACATAAAATTAGTATATATGTGTATGTATATTTGTTCGTATATTTCTTCCTATATATATATATATATGTATTCAAAATATATTTTGTGTGTACGTATTAAATAAAAATTAATCTGTAAAATTGGTATCTGCATTTTCAGTATATGTTGATAATTGTTAATTTAGTATATGTAAATAAATATATGTATGTTTTGATATAAGTGCTAATTTGGTATGTATATATATATATATTTGTTTTGGTATTTTGGTTTATATATATATGTACTTGTATACATAGTATAATTTAATAAAATTAGTATTTTGGTAAATATATATATATATATATATATATATTGTATATGTATTTATATTGGTGTACATATATATTGTAAGTACTAAGGTAGCTAAAAATAGATATATGTATATTTATATATCCCTACCAGTTGACCCTAGATTGACCAGTGCCATATCTGGCAGAGCCTCTGACTTCATGGATTTTGTGTTAGCATAGCATCTGATGCAAAAGTTATATTGTGTTGTGTTTATAGGACTGTTGGTTTACCCAGGGGATACTCTGGAACAGGACATCCATAATTACCAACTAAGGACCAAAGGCAAGTACATTCTCTGATAATTTCCAATTCTTGATAATTGCTATAAGTTCAATGATCTTGAAATGTTACAACTGAATCTTTGACACTGTGCTACACGGACTAGTATAACTTGGATCTGCAGTCATGAGATGTTACCTTGATTTTCGTATTGACATTGTACACGACATGTATATTAGATATCGTACATGATAGACTGGACTTGCTCGTGTATCGTGACGTGTCATGATTGGATCCACAATACTAGTTGGGGGCGGGAAAATTGCTAGTGAGAAATGTGATCAAATACCTATCGTACAAGTTTATATTATTGGTGTTAATCATTCGCCTCACGCATGATTAGCCAGGCCATGTAGCAATCGTACAAGTCCCAAGCCGATCACATTTCAAAACTACAATTTCAAACACTTAGAATAGTTACAGTTCTCTATTTTAGATCATATACTACATCACCCGTATATGATACTGTTCCTTGTTCTTTTAATTCCATACATGCACTGACTGTATCATATTGCCTATTACCTATCTCTTTATATTGCCTGTCTCTCTTAAATTGCCATTGCATTTATTTTACTGTCTTCTCAGTAGCTAGCATGACATGTTTTATTGTATTATAGACATTATCAATTAATGGAACTGTTATTTGAGAGTGTTGCTTTGCTCCTTCCTGACTGGAAATATTTTTCCAGACTATGCCTTAGAGGACCGCTGTCCGACACTTTATGGACCATATAGTGAGTAGCTGCAGACTTGGTAGTTTAGTTATGATTCTGGAAGGTCTAGCCGGAGTTATTATTTATTGTTAGTTCTTTAAGTAGACTATTTGGTACCGGATTTGTCTCTGGCATTTTGATGATTCTTGGATATTGTTGTGTTAGTTATTACTTGCTGACTTGTGGTGTTTAATTTTAATTTCTGTTTCAAAATCTTATCGTGCTGTAATCCTGTGATTGAGTATATGTTCATCTTATTTGTGTCATCTGTGCCTCCTAATGGAGATTGGATGCTTGCGTGACATTAGTTAGATAGTATCAAGACCTTGACAGCGTTCTACCGCCGATACTGTGGCGTAGGCTGGATGTACCCACGTACTCGTGCCCCTAAACCGGGTGCGGGTCGTGACAATAGCCCATAACCGGGTAACACTGATGCTCACGACGCCGCAGTTTACTCTAAAACTGCGATAGCCAAATGTCTGTCCCATAAGCCTACTAATTATCTTTCCAGTCCAATGCCAATGTACATATCGCGAATACGATGTGGACATCTTGTATTATAATGCAAGTCACTAAAAAAATATACAACTATGCTAAATACCGTCATACGTACTGCTCACACCGATAACCAGTTAAGTATGAAACATGCGTCCCTACATGAACTACTCTGTGACGTACAATAATACGTGTCAAGGCTTGGGGATTCATATTGATAACTCTAAAACTTTAGGGGCGTCCACTAGACACTAGGTCAAACATAAGTCCTAACGTCAACGCCTTCGTTGACTGTACCCGAGTCATTCTCGGACGCACACAGTTATATAATATTAAAAAAATAAAATATGCAAACTAATAATAACTGAATTTAAACAGTACAACAAGGCAAGGTATACTTGCCTGGAAACCAGATGAAGATTCGAACACGAACTCGCCATGGAAGTAGCAGTGCAGCAATGGAAACTAGGGCTGATATCCCCGGATGATGTCACAAATATCAGCAATAGTTTCAGAATGAGAGAGTGTCATGACCCACACCCGATATAGGGGCACGAGTACGCGGGTACGTCCAACCTACGCCACAGCATCGGCGGTAGAATGCTGTCTAGGTCATAATACTATCTAATCAATCTCACACGAATATCTAACTCCAAAAGGAGACACATATATTACAATATAATATGAAAATACTCAACCACATAACTAAAGCACGATAAGATATCGAATAAAAATAATTAAAATACAACACAAGTCTAAACAACAAAATAATCTAACTTCAAACAATAACATCCAAGTCTCAATATATGCCGAAAATAAATCCGGTACCATAATATGCTAAAAGAAACTAACTGAATAACTAGTGATCCCGACTAGACCTCCCGAAAATTACACCTGAGCTACAAGATCCAAGGCTGCAGCTACTCTCCCTGTGGTCCGTAATATGTCGGACACCCGTCCTCTAAGTCGCAGTCTGAAAAAATATATCCAGTTAGGATTGAAGCAAAGTACAACCCGATAACAGTTCCAATTAATTGACAATGACTATAAAACAATAAATAGATGATGCTATATACTGAGAGAAAATAATAAATAGATGCAATGACAAAAATAAAGAGAACAGACAATATAGGCAATATGGTATAGTCAGTACATATATGAAATGAAGAGAAAGAACTGCAATATCATATACAGGGTAATGCAGTATATGAACTGAATTTAAGAACTATAACTATTCTAAGTGTTTGAAATAGTAGTTTTGATATGTGATCGGCTTGGAAACTTATACGTTTGCTATATGGCCTGGCTAATCATATGTGAGGTGTATGATTAACACTAACAATATTTTATACTTGTACGATAGGGATATGATCATATTTCTCACTAATAATTTCTTCGCCCCCAACTAGTACCGAGGATCCAACCATGACACGTTACGATACACGATCAATGTCCAATAATACCATGTACAATATCTAATATCAATATCATGTACAATGTCAATATAATAACCAATGTAACATCTCATGATTGTAGATCCAATCTATATACTAGTCCGTACAGCACAGTGTCAAGAATCAGATGTAACATTTTTAGGTACTTGAATTATAGAAATGATCAAATAACGGAAATTATCAGAGAATGTACTCGTCTGTGGTCCTGAGCTGGTAATACCAATATCCTGCTCCCAAAGTCTCGCAGAACGATCCAATGGTCCTATATTTATGTAATATAATACAATAACATCAGCCGTTACACTAGTACAACTGCACTGTACTTAGAAACTAATACAAGGGGGTGATAACTGGTCGACTAGCAGGGTCAAGTGTGCACGTCTAAATGCACAAGTGTCATGTGTAAACCCCCTGATTTTTCAAGAATTTTTAAAATAATTTTTACACAATTTTCTGTAATTTTTTTGGAATTAAAACTAAAGTATTATGTGATTAAAGGATTTTTAAATGATGTTAATTAATATTAAAATATTATAAAAATAATATTTTTTGGTGTAAAATGAAAAACTGGACATAGGATAATTTTTTGTGAATTTATTGGACCCCAGAAGCATTTTTAAAGCCCTAAAAACTAATATAGATTTAAACCTAATTAACCCTAGAAATAAACCTGGTTTATTTTAAAATAAACCAAACCAACCTAGACCCGGTTCAACTGAACCGAACCCAACCTTAGCGGGTCGGGTCGGATCTAAACCCGACCCGAAACCCGCAGACCCAAAGCCGCACCCTAGCCTTAGCGGGTCGGGCCGGATCCGCCGCCCGACCCTCTGACCCGACCCGGACCCGTAACCCAAATCCTAATCTGAACCCTAACCGAAATCCTATTCTAATCCGCCTGTGCCGGCGCCTATTTAATCCCCGACGCCGGCCGGAACCCTAATATCTTTCCTCCTTTCTCCGCCCTGAAACCTACCGCTCGCTTCCCTCCTCCACCGTCTTCTTCTCCCAGCCCTCGACGACACCCCGTACAGCCGTCCTCGCCTCACCCTTAGCACCGCTCCGCCTTCCCTCTCCGCCACTCTCCTTTCCCGCAGTCCTCGACGACGAACCCTAGCCACCACCGTCGAGCTCCCAAACCCGCAGAGCCGCCTTCCTCCGCCTCGATCACGACCCTAATATCCCTCCTCCTCTTCCTCCTTCCGACGAACGTCCCCGTCTCCTCGCCGGAACCCTAACACCCCGCAGCCCCTTCGTCCCCGACGACACTCACCCGTCTCCTCGCCGTCTCCACCACCAGCACCACCACCAACGGCCCTCCTCAGCCTCGTCAACTCCTAGCCGCACCCGAAGCGCCGTACCCAGCCCTGCCCTAGCCAGCTCCGGCGAAGATCTCTGGCGGAAACCCTAAAACCTAGACCGGACACAGTGTCCCCCTGTGTCAAGATGACTCGTGGACACAAAGAACCCAGTTTCACGAAGTCCTGTTCAGGTAGCATTTTCTCTCTTTGTTGCCCTATTTTCTGTCCTGTCTGTTGTGACGCGTAGACTGCGTGACCCTCTCGATGTCCGTGTAACCCGCTCTGTGCGTCGCGTCCTGTGGCGATCACGAACCGCGATCCCAAAACAGAAAAAACAACGCCCTGATTCACCCCAAAACTGAGTGTGCCCCGCCAAACGGGACAACTTGGTCGCGTGCGGTCTTCACCGAAACGTGCGTGCCGTTGATATGGACGTGCAGGATTTCACAGAAGTTGATTTGGATGTGCGTGCACACCGGAATCAACGCGTATCCGCCGACAACGCCCCGTATCCGCATGTTCTGGAATACGTTGTAACTTTTTGTACACACGTCGGATCGAGACGAAACTTGTGCCATCGGACTCGTAGCAATACGCTGGTCCTGTGACCCAAGTTTGGTTCAATTATGAGAACGTTGACAAAATCGTGTATCGTGGGCCCCGCGGCTCCACTTGACGGGCGATTTTGTGATCGGCTCATCAGAATCCAATTCTGGAAGTTTCGTTGGGTTTGTATCAACGTTCTGGACTTGTTGACACTAAGTTGGACTAATTTGGAGACCATTGGTTCATATACGTTTTTTGGTACGAAGCGGGCCACACGTAGACCCTACTTTGACCCAAAATTATGGTTTTGCCCCTGTGTCCAAATTGGACGAAAAGGAAGTACTTTTTAGCTATTTTGCTTATTCTAGGAACGTTGGTGATATCTATTTCAGTATCTGGAGACATTTGTTCAGAGACCATAGCTTCTGATCCTGTGTGCTTGACTTCTGGACAGTACACCTTGCAGCTTCCTTACCAGGCAAGATACCTTACCAAATTATTTACAGTATTTTGCATGCTTAGTATATTTCTATATATTTATTGTATTTCTAGTTATTTATTGCATGTATAGTTCCTTTCAGTCATTATTATATATTAGATATGTTGACACACACTTGACACTTAGTATCATGAGAGGACAATCATTAGGCGTATGGGCTTTTAACCACTCTGGTAAACCATAGTAACTAGCACGCACTATGGTGGTCGTGTCCGATGGTCGCTACCCCTGAGGTATGTCGATTGATGGAGTCCGAGGGTCGCTACCCCAGAGGTATGTCGGCTAATGATGTCCACTGACGAGCGTATGAGTTATGAGGATTAGATTGAGTAGCCTACCCTTGCCCATACATCGAAAAGTTGTCCTTATTTGTATTCATATAGATTATCTTGTACAACATACTTATATATTTTCAAATTATATGCATGTTTACTGTATTCAAGTTGGCTCGCTTTCTGTATCTTGTTACGTCCCTCTAAGGACCTGGTCCTCTGCCAGGTGTATCTGTTCTTGAGTATTTGCAGGAGCGCAGATTTGGATGGTTATATATGTTTCGTGGATGTCCTCTCTTCGAGCCCGTGATTGCTAGCTGGTATTCTTATATGGTGTTGTTGTGTTGTACTTATATTGTATTTGCTCTTATATTTGAGTTGGTAGTGGATTTGTTTCCATCCAACTATCATCCTTAGATACTTTTATGGAGATCTAGTTTCATAGATACTGGTTAGTTATTTATATTGATTTTTTGTGGATGAGATTTAGATTGTACCCTGTGACTTGTGATATATGTTTATACCACTGGTGGATTTTATATTCATATTACAGCGTACGTATGGGTTTGGTTTCCATATATTGGAGTTGCCATATCCATGCGGCTGACATGCTTACGTGTTCCTAGTCCTACGTATTTTAGGACTGGGGCGTGACATCATGTCCTCGAATACCGGGCACAGCAAGACAAACAACTAACACTAACCCATGTCCAAATCTTTAAATATCGTGTAACACTAACACATGGCCTAGTAGGTTAGAGTACACAAGGCAGTGAGTTACCAAAATATGTTAATATATAAATAGTACCTATACACGTTACATAGTATTACCCACTACTTATATTTATACTAATACACCTAGGGTCTACACCAACACATAGAAATATGTGACACCCACAACTAACAACTAAGTTTTCTGTGAAGTAAATACTAAACCTAAATTACTATTAAACCTAATTACTATTAATACTTGCACACACATATACACTGGTTACTAAGGTGCATGAATATATAGTGTCATGCAACACACAATATGAAGGAAAAGGGGCAAGTTCAAACCTCGGTGTACGCATGACCGAGGAGGGGCGACGCTCGATCGCGGCCCATGGAGGTTAGTCCCCGGTGATGGTGCTCCGGCCGGTGGACAGCGGCGACAACAGTGGCAATGGTGGTGGAGAAGCTGATGGTGGTGGTGGCCGGGCTGTGGTGGTGGAGGTGTGTTGTTGTGGCGGTTGCTTCTCGTCGGGAAGATCGTGTGGTGGAGGTGACGGTGGCCGGTGCAAGATGAGGTCAAGGATGGAGGTGAAGTCGTGGGGAGAAGTCAGTCGGGAAGATGACTGATGAAGGTGGTCGTGGGTGAATGGTGGTGCATTTGGGTGGTTGAGACGGGGGTTGCGGTGATGGAGTCGATGATGGTGGAGGTTGATGATGAAGGAAAGTCGTAGGGATGGCCGTGGCGGTCGGTGAGGGTGCTATGGTGGGGTGGTCCGGCATGGGGAAGTCGGAGAAGAAGGTGTTGATGGTGATGGTCGAGGTCGGGATAAAGTGGAAGAAGAAGTCGGGGATAGGGGAGAGGCGGTTGTTGCTGTGGCGACGAAGGTGAAGAAGTCGTGGGGATGCTCGATGGCTGCTGTCGGGGTCGCTATCGGTCGGGAACGGAGACTGCTCCGACGGTGAACAGGTCGGGGAAGAGAAAAAGGTGATGGGGATATGATGAAGTCGATGATGGGGGAGGTTGCTCCGGCGGAGAAGGCTGCTCGGTGGTCGGGGTGCTCAGGAGGGATGGAGGTGGAGAGGGTGGCTGCTGTCGGTGCTCGGGAAGGAGATGTCCTGTGGCGATGGTGATGATGATGGGTGGCTGCGGTGGTTGCAGTCGACGGAGGAAGACGGCTGTGGGTCGGCTGTTGGGCTCCGGTGGTGGTCGAAGGGGAGAAGAAGTTAGGGTGACTTAGGGTTTCGGTTTTAGGGTTGAAGATGATGATGATGTGAAAAAATAAAAATAAGGAAAAGAAAAGTGTTTATGTAGGAGAGAGAAGATGGTGATAGCCTTGGGATTAGGGCCGACCATGTGCTCCCTAGGGATCGGGGAGGGTTTATATATGAAGGAAATGAAGGGTGGAGATGGTGTAAGTTTTAATGGAGGGTGGAGATGGTTTAAGGGGAGGGGGTTTCTACATGGCTTGGATCCAATGGGAGGTGGACACCTCATTGTACTTTTGCATAAAAGCCCCTAACAATTAAAAAATTGCACAAATAATGGGGTTTGGGATTGAATGAGGAAAAATACCATGTTTGGTGTGATGTAGTGGGTTAAAAGGGTGTATGGTGTTTAGTATGAACCTTGAGGGTGTGAGTGGGGGTTTGGGTTGGTGTTGGATCTAGTTTTGGGTTAGGTTGGGTCCTTACACCAATTTAATTAAAATTTATGTAAATGGTGTTCTTAAATTAATTGAAAGTGCATAGGGTTAAAATTAGGTAGGATACAAGTGTCATGGGCGAACCCGCGGCCCTCCTTTCTCTCCATCTCCCTATATATATATATATATGTATATATATTAGAAACTTTAAACCAAACCCTAAATCAAATCTAAACCCTAACCCTCACCCTAGCCTCCGGCAAACCCGCTCCCCTCCGGCCGACCATGCCCGACCGCCGGCGCCGCCGCCCCTTCGCCGGACCGCCGCCCCCTCGCCGGACCGTCGCTCGTGCCGCCCGCCGTCGGCCGCCGCGCACCGCGCATGGGCAGAAATATCTCTACGAGCACCCATCTTCTAGGTATTGTATCTTCTTCATCTGTGATCCTTTTTGCGTGCGGTTTATTCGTGTACGTTCATAACCTAACCCTCTAGGATTTTTATTCAAGCAGGACAAGTTTTTGTGTCCCGGATCGGTCGAAAAATCGACCGGAAAATGACCGAAAAACTGACCAAAATAATTCAGAATTTCGAATCCAAAATCCCATGTTCACACCCAATTTGCCATCAACTTGTTTATTATTTTCAAAAATAAATAAAAAGGTTTTTCTTCTCCATATAACCTAGAATTTTTTTGTTCTTTTAGTTATTGTTAATTTATTCTATGTACAAAATTATTCAACCTCCAAATTGACCAAAAACTTGTTTTGAAAATATTGGAAAATTGTGATACGGAGCGTGTTCCGCCAAACGGGACTGCCTCGTCGCGTACTAATTGTACCGAAAGACGCGTATGGTATATCTGGACGTGTGGGCTTTCGCAAAAACTGATTTGGACGTGTGTGTGCGTCGGAATCAACATATATCCGTAAAATGTCCTCGTATCACAACTTTTACAAAACACCTCACCATTTAGTGTACGCTCGCCGGAATGCGATAAAACTTGCACCATTAGATTCGTGGTATCACGCTAGTCCTGTGACACAAGTTTCATACAATTCTGAGATAGTTGACCAAGTCGCCTATTTGCGGGCCCCACGGTTGACTTTTAGGACAAAATTGTGATCGGCTCACCGGAATCCAAAATTGGACATACCGTTGAGTTCGTACTGACGTTTATAATTTTTTTGACCTATAATTTGTTCCATTTGGAGACATTTACCCCTGGCACACTTTTCGGTGCTAAGTGGCCCACATGTGGACCCGTTTTGACCCAAAATTGGCGTTTTGCCCCTGTGTCAAAAATTGGACGAAAGGGTAATATTTTCTAGCTATCTCGATTATTCTGGGAACGTTGGTGATGTTTATTTCAGCATCCGGAGACGTTCATTCTGATGCCATAGTTTCTAATCCATTATGCCTGACGTCTATATGCTTACACTTTGCAGCTTTCTTGTCAGGCAAGATATCTTGCCAAATTGCTTACAGTACTTTGCATGCTTATTATATTTTTATATATTCATTGCATGTGTGTTTTCTTTCAGTCATAATTATATAATATATATGTTGACACACACTTGACACATAGTATCATGGGAGGGGAGAATAATCAGTAGGCGTATGGACTATAACCACTCTGGTAAATCGTAGTATCTAGCACGCACTATGGGAGTTGTGTCGCGCTGGTCGCTACCCTCGAGGTATGTCGATTTCTGGTGTCGTGCTGGTCGCTACCCTTGAGGTATGTCGATTTTTGATGTTCTAGACGTGTGTGTGAGTTGTGAGATTATATAGAGTAGCCTACCCATGCCCATACGTCGAAAAGTTATCCTCATTATGCATATTCATATCGATTGTCTAGTATAGCGTACTTATATATTTTCTGTCTATTATGTGTCTATTATGCATGTTTTACTGTATTCAATTGGCATGCTTCTATGTATCTTGTTATGTCCCTCTGAGGACCTGGTCCCTTTCCAGGTGTAGACGATCTTGACTATTCGCCGGAGCACGGATCAGGACTTGCTACTTATCTCTTTCGAGGAGGTCTTCTCTTCGAGTCTCATTGTTCATTAGATGTTATTATGTGGTTTTCCTTATATTCTAGTTTGGCAGTGGATTTGTTTCCACCCGACTATCATTCTCAGATATTTTATATTGAGACTCAGTTACATAGTAGATTGGTTATTTATTTCTATTTGATTCTGTGGATGAGATTTAGTTATGCCCTGTGACTTGTGACAATATTTATACCACATGTGAGTTATTATTCATATTACAGTGTACGTGTGTATAGGGTATCCATATATTGGAGTTGCCATATACATACGGCTGGCATGCTTACGTATTCCTAGTCCTACGTATTTTGGGACTGGGGCGTAACAGTCGGTACACTGTATGTCACTACCGTATTTTATAGAAAAGAATATTTTGGTCATTTCATAATTAATTGAATATTGTGCATGTTAAATATTTATTTATTATTAGCATGATAGATTTATTTTTTGGACTTGTGTTAGTTGACCTAACTAGTTTAGTTTAGACTCATGGACCAACATGTATTAATTGTTAGAATTGAGCCCAACTAAAAAGTCCATTAATTAGGAGGATGATTAAATTAATTAAACCATTAGACTAGAAGCTTTCCTCCTTAATTAATTTCTTCATGAGAGGCCCCAAGGGGTATTTTAGACTTTACATAGTAGCTTGAGGGAGGGGGCAAGTGAGGCCTATATAAAGGGGATGAAAACTTTCTCTCTCTTTATTTTTCATTCCAAATCTAGATCTAGAATTTCTCTCAACCAAATTTTATCAAATCCCTACCAAATTTCCACCCAATTACTTCTCAAATCACCATTGGAGACTAGAAGAGAAAGGATCTATAAGAAGGAAGCAAGGATCTACAAAGAGGAGCAAGGATCTACAAGTTGGAAGCTAATTTTACCAATTTTGGAGGTTTCATTGGGAATCCATCTCCCAATAGGTATAATTCAATTTTTTCCCTTAAAATAGCTTCTAAATCTGAGATTTAATCATGAATAATCAACCCATATGTATGTACTATCCATAAGATTTGATTTTGTGTTCATAGGAGACCTATGGAGAAAGTTATGGTATTTTTTGTGTCAATTTTGGAGAAATTCCGAAAATAACTTTTGTTGTGTGTTTCAATTGATCCTATAGATCAATTTGACATATGTTTATGTGTTTGGGGCTAGTGGCATGTCCACAATTGGGTACGTGTAGGTCGTATTCCAACAATTTGGTGATACGTGTTGTTTTGGGGGTTTTTCCTCCGACACGGGACTTTGTACATATCATATTTTGACACGGACACATAGATCTATATTTGATACTTTGTTTTGTTCATAAATAATATATGTGATTTGTTTGTGTCCTTCGGGGTACAATTGGATGTGTGGTGGACTCGTGTCGCATGCGTATCCTAGATCTAGTGGGATACGGTATGATACTCTCCAATTGTAGTGTGTTTATGTGTAGATCTAATTAATTGTGCTTTAATTCTTGAATTATAATTGTGTATGTATCTATATATATTATATATATATTATGTATATTTATTATAGTGTTTATTGTATCATAGATCTATGTATTATATATGTATTAATAGAATATATATTATGTAGCTTTCTTCTACATGCATTAATATATATGTTATAATATATGTTAGGGATGTAAATATATGTATATTTTTTATATAATATATGTGTATGTTTAATTAAGTAATTAGATTATTTATAGTTATTATATAATTATATATATATATATATATATATATATATATATATATATATATATATATATATATTTATAAGTGGTAGCATATGTATATATAATATTGTAGATATATTTATATGTGGTTATATATATAGTTATATTATATATTGTTATGTATTTATATTATTGTATGATTATATATATGTATACATATATGTATAGTTATATATACATATTACTATATGTGTGTGTGTATGTTACTATGTGGTATTTTATACAATTTACTATGTATAAGTGTATGTATAGTTATATATAGTTTTATATGTATATCGTATAAATATATATTGTGGGTTATATATATGTATTTAAATATATATTGTATAAATATATATGGTGGGTTATATATAAGTATTTATATATATATATATATATATATATATATATATATATATATATATATATATATATATATATATGGTAATTAATATATATATATATATAAATATGTTCATAATTGCTATTTGTATTATAGTATACTATATATGTATATATTTAGTTATAGCATATAAATTTATTAGAATAGTTTGTATATTTTAGTTATCAATTGTTATGAGTATCTTTTATATATTATATATTTGTAGGTATGTATGTACGTATATATGTATTAATAGTTAGTGTGTAGTTGGTAGTTAGTATTTTTCTATTAATACATACTAGAGTTATATTGGATTAATATATATATATTTATTGTTGGGTAGGTAGTATATATATGAGATTTTGGTAATTACCTTGAGATAGCAAGGTAAGTATCAAGATATACCAAGGTATGAGTAGTAGGTATTAGCATAAGTAATAGGATAGTTGTAAACTAATTATGGGTTGGTATTAAGGTGACTAAAATAAGATATGTAATATTATATAAAAATTAAATGCATAGTAGTTTACAATTATTGTTGGGTAGGTAGTATAAATAAGACTTTGAATTTACCTTGAGATGCCAAGGTAAGTATCAAGGTATTGGAGGATAACCAAGTATTGGGTTTGGGTATCAAGATAGAGGTTTAGCATTGCGATACCAAATTGGTTTGAAACCAAGGTATCCATTTAGCATTTGTAATTAGGATTATATATATATATAATATTATTTGATATGTACATATGTTTTATATTTATCCCTTGTTTGCGTATCCTGAGATACGGTATCTTAGTATCCTAAGATGTAGCTTGTATGGCCTAGATTCATAGTGTGTGAGCCCAATATCTTTGAGTTAGACTCATGCAACATAGAAATAGGTAGTTGACCATAATTTGACTATAGTTGACCATAGTTGACTTAGAGTTGACCTAGTTTGACTTTTGACTTAGAAATGACTTTATGACCTAGAAAGTTGACTAGTTTAATTTATTTCTCTTCCCAAAAACTTGTATTAATGCAATATTTCATATATAGGTCTGTGACACCAGTTCGGTCATCATTTTTTTATCATTTGCTCTGGACCACAGGCGAGTACATTCTCTGATAGTTTTTATTATTTGATTACCACTATAATTCAAGTATTTAGAAATGTTACTTATGATTCTTGACACGATGGTACACGGATTGGTATTGTTATTGGATCGTCAGTCATGGGATGTTACCTTGATTATGGAGATGGTATCGGATACTGTCCTTGTTGGTATTGGATAATATTGAATATTGTAGATTAAACATTGGATACATTGGCTAGTGACGTGTCATGATTCGATCCATCATATCAGTCGGGGCGGGGGAAACACGTATGGTTGAGTTAGCTCCTTAGTATAATCATTGAATCTCCCAGGCCGTTCACATATTTAGTTAGTATCTCAAATCACATAGTTATTATAGATTCCATTATTCAGTTCATTGATTACCTTGTTCTATTATGACATTATAGTTCATTTCTTTATTCTTGTATGCATTGATTATGTTATTTTGTTAGTATTGCCTATTCTCTCATTTGTTCTTGATTATCAGTTATTTCCTCATCGTAGAGCATCTTCTATTCTACTGCTTTATAGTTTTTGTCAATTAATTGGAACTGCTATTGGGTTGTACTTCGCTCTATTCCTGACTGGAAAAATATTTTTCAGAGGATCCGGGAGATTTGTGTCCGACATACTACGGACCTCAGCCTATAGATGGTGCAGACTTGGACCCACTAGTTCTGGAGTGACTGTCGAGAGATTTAGCCGGATTCACTAGTTAGCATAGTTAGTTCTCTTTAGCATTTTGGTACCGGATTTGTTTCCGGCATATATTTGTGTTTGGATATTATTTCTATTTGTTGTTGTTATATTTTTAACTGCTTAGTTATGTTAGACTTCTGTGATATCTTCTCGTGCCATAGTAATATGATTGAGTATTGTGTCAAACTAAGTTGATTATACTCTCATCTTGGAGTTGAGATATTATTGGAGGTTTATGCTTTATAGTGAGATAATTAGATAGTATAGTTGACCAAGACAACGTTCTACCGCCGATGCTGCGGCGTAGGCTGGGCGTTGTTCCCGACTTGCATCCCTATACCGGGTGCGGGTCGTGACACATTTTTAGTGGTGGCCCATGCAGGTCAGGCTTTGCAATATTGCGATATCATGGTAGTGCGATGACTTATTTGTACTACTGTGAGCCTGCGATAGGATATAGGACATATGATACTAGGAAGAGAGAGGGATACTCAATCACAACTAGGAATTCCAATCTGAATTGAATCGCTACTTTTGATTCCTTCTGAATACTTTTGTCCTTCCTTGATGATATCTTATCTTGTGTCGAATTGATCTCCTTGTTTCGATCTGTCTTCAGGATGCCGTCGAAGACTAGATCCCATCGATCGGGAGCAGTTTCTGCGAGGTCTGCCACCTCTCAGTCTTCCACTCAGGCAGTAGGGTTTGTACCTCCTACGACATCAATTCATGTAGGAGTCTCGGCTGCCTTCGGGGGTTCTCCTCCACCTATTTCGAGGACTACTCCAGTTGCTTCGGAGGGACTTCCACCACCTCCGTTTTCAGGAGATACTGCGCCGATGGTTGCATTGTTTAGAGAGATGATGGAATTATAGAGGGCACAGATAGAAGCCTAGCATATGCAGTCAGATTTGATGCGGCAGAGTATGGAAAATGCCCATCAGATAGCTATAACAGCTGTTCAGAAAGAGGCTCCTCCACAGCCACATGATATTCAGATGAAGCCAGGCAACATTCAAAATTTTAAGAAGCTTGAGCCTCAAGTTTTCAAGGGTACAAAAGGTATAGTCTATGCTGACGATTGGCTTGAAGATATTGAGCGACTCATAAAGGTGTCCCGTCTTGCGGAGGATCTGAAGGTTGAGGCGGTAGGACTTCAACTGTTCGACGTTGCCCGCACTTGGTTCAGGAATGAGCTAATTCTTACTGATGCGGGGCAGTCTTGGGAGATATTCAAGGATCTCTTTAAGAAGAAGTTCTTTGCTCGGACGGACAGATTGGAATTAGGAAGGCAATTTGAGAGCCTTATACAAGGAAGCATGTCCGTAGAGGAGTATGCCGCAGAGTTTGGGAGGCTGAGCCGATTTACGGAGTACTTGGTGAGAGAGCCAGAAGTTCGGGCTATCCGTTTCCGCGAGGGTCTGAATTGGGAAGTCAAGATTCTCATTCCGTCTTTCTACGAGACGTATTCTGAGATACTTTCGGAGGCACGCAAGGTCGAGCGGGTGTGGAACTTGAAGCCGAAGAGGGACCGTGATATGTTTGGGGGTGACAGTAGCAGTGCGGGACCGACAAAGAGACCGCGGTTTTAGCAACAACAGTTTCCAGTACAGTTCGGTGCCTATCAGCAGCAATATCAGATGCCAGAACCAATTGTTGCTCTAGTACAAGCTCCAGTACAGCAGATACTATAGCAACCTCAAAGACAAATGCAACATGCTCCTCAATGTACCTATTGCAAGAAGACTGGACACACTTGGGAGATGTGCCGGAAGAGACTTAGAGCATACTTACATTGTGGATCAACGGAGCATATGGTGAAGGATTGTGTCTGGAAAATTCAACATCCAGGCCAGGATGCCGATCGAGGGCAAAGAGGTGGAGTTAGGCGACCTGTAGCACCACAGATTGCTCATCACCCACAGAGGGAGGTACCTCGACAGGGCGAAGCATTTGCGATGACGGTCGAGGAGACCAATACTACAGGTGATGGGTTAGAGAGTTTGTTCTTTCTTTCTGTTCCTTTCATCTATTTTGATTGATTGATTCTTTAGTACCTTTTGGATGCTTGTGTTATATAGTAAGTGTAGCTATAGAATACCCTGACATAGACAACAGTAATAAGACAGGTGGAGACCATAACCATGCTTGTTATTATTTGCATAGGACTGTTCTTGGTGAGATAAGACCTTATTAGACTATGATTGCTGGGGGTTTGACCTAGAAGGAGTACGATCACCCTTAAATTTCGAGGACAAAATTATTTTAAGGGGGATAGACTTGTCACTACCGTATTTTCTAGAAAAGGGTATTTTGGTCATTTCATAATTAATTGAATATTGTGCATATTAAATATTTATTTATTGTATTATTTATTTATTATTAGCATAATAGATTTATTTTTTGGACTTGTGTTAGTTGACCTAACTAGTTTAGTTTAGACTCATGGACCAACATGTATTAATTGTTAGAATTGAGCCCAACTAGAAAGCCCATTAATTAGGAGGATGATTAAATTAATTAAACCATTAGACTAGAAGCTTCCCTCCTTAATTAATTTCTTCATGAGAGGTCCCAAGAGGTATTTTAGACTTTATATAGTAGCTTGAGGGAGGGGGCAAGTGAGGCCTATATAAAGGGGATGAAAACTTTCTCTCTTTATTTTTCATTCCAAATCTAGATCTAGAATTTTCTTCAACCAAATTTCATCAAATCCCTACCAAATTTCTACCCAATTACTTCTCAAATCACCATTGGAGACTAGAGAAGTAAGGATCTAGAAGGAGGAAGCAAGGATCTACAAAGAGGAGCAAGGATCTACAAGTTGGAAGCTAATTTCACCAATTTTGGAGGTTTCATTGGGAATCCATCTCCCAATAGGTATAATTCAGTTTTTCCCTTAAAATAGCTTCTAAATCTGAGATTTAATCATGAATAATCAACCCATATATATGTACTACCCATAGGATTTGGTTTTGTGTTCATAGGAGACCTATGGAGAAAATTATGGTGCTTTTTGTGTCAATTTTGGGAGAATTTTGAAAATAACTTTTGTTGTGTGTGTCAATTGATCCTATAGATCAATTTGGCATATGTTTATGTGTTTGGGGCTAGTGTCGTATCCACAATTGGGTACGTGTAGGTCGTATCCCAATAATTTGGTGATACATGTTGTTTTGGGGGTTTTTCCTCCGACACGGGACTTTCTACATGTCGTATTTTGACACAGACACATAGATCTACATTTGATACTTTGTTTTGTTCATAAATATTATATGTGATTTGTTTGTGTCCTTCGGGGTATAATTGGATGTGTGGTGGACTCGTGTCGCATGCGTATCCTAGATCTAGTGGGATACGGTGTGATACTCTCCAATTATTGTGTATTTATGTGTAGATCTAATTAATTGTGCTTTAATTCTTGAATTATAATTGTGTATGTATCTATATATATTATATATGTATTATGTATATTTATTATAGTGTTTATTGTATCATAGATCTATGTATTATATATGTATTAATAGAATATATATTATGTAGCTTTCTTCTACATGCATTAATATATATGTTATAATATATGTTAGGGATGTAAATATATGTATATATTTTATATAATATATGTGTATATTTAATTAAGTAATTAGATTATTTATAGTTATTATATGATTATATATATATGTATGTAGATATATATATTTATAAGTGGTAGCATATGTATATATAATATAGTAGATATATTTATATGTGGTTATATATATAGTTATATTATATATTATTATGTATTTATATTATTGTATGATTATATATATGTACATATATGTATAGTTATATATACATATTACTATATGTATGTGTGTATGTTACTATGTGATATTTTATACAATTTACTATGTATAAGTGTATGTATAGTTATATATAGTTTTATATGTATATCGTATAAATATATATTGTGGGTTATATATATGTATTTAAATATATATTGTATAAATATATATGGTGGGTTATATATATATATATATATATATATATATATATATATATATATATATATATATATATATATATATATATATATATATATATATATATATATATATATATATATATATGGTAATTAATATATATATAAATATGTTCATAATTGCTATTTAAATTATAGTATACTATATATGTATATATTTAGTTGTAGCATATAAATTTATTAGAATAGTTAGTATATTTTAGTTATCAATTGTTATGAGTATCTTTTATATATTATATATTTGTAGGTATGTATGTACGTATATATGTATTAATAGTTAGTGTGTAATTGGTAGTTAGTATTTTTTTATTAGTACATACTAGAGTTATATTGGATTGATATATATAATTATTATTGGGTAGTTAGTATATATATGAGATTTTGGCAATTACCTTGAGATACCAAGGTAAGTATCAAGATATACCAAGGTATGAGTAGTAGGTATTAGCATAAGTAATAGGATAGTTGTAAACTAATTATGGGTTGGTATTAAGGTGACTAAAATAAGGTATGTAGTATTATATAAATATTAAATGCATAGTAGTTTATAATTATTGTTGGGTAGTTAGTATAAATAAGACTTTGAATTTACCTTGAGATGCCAAGGTAAGTATCAAGGTATTGGGTTTGGGTATCAAGATAGAGGTTTAGTATTGCGATACCAAATTGGTTCGAAACCAAGGTATCCATTTAGCATTTGTAATTAGGATTATATATATATAATATTGTTTGATATGTACATATGTGTTATATTTATCCCTTGTTTGCGTATCCTGAGATACGGTATCTTAATATCCTAAGATGTAGCTTGGATGGCCTAGATTCATAGTGTGTGAGCCCAATATCTTTGAGTTAGACTCATGCAACCTAAAAATAGGTAGTTGACCATAATTTGACTATAGTTGACCATAGTTGACTTAGAGTTGACCTAGTTTGACTTTTGACTTAGAAATGACTTTATGACCTAGAAAGTTGACTAGTTTAATTTATTTCTCTTCCCAAAAACTTGTATTAATGCAATATTTCATATATAGGTCTGTGACACCAGTTCGGACATCATTTATTTATCATTTGCTCTGGACCACAGGCGAGTACATTCTTTGATAGTTTCCATTATTTGATTACCACTATAATTCAAGTATTTAGAAATGTTACTTATGATTCTTGACACGATGGTACACGGATTGGTATTGTTATTGGATCGTCAGTCATGGGATGTTATCTTGATTATGGAGATGGTATCGGATACTGTCCTTGTTGGTATTGGATAACATTGAATATTGTAGATTAAACATTGGATACATTGGCTAGTGACGTGTCATGATTCGATCCATCATATCAGTCGGGGCGGGGGAAATACCAATTAAATATGTGATCAAGAAACTATCGACTAGTAGTGTAATCATTGGCTATTAACTAACAATGCAATTCACGTATGGTTGAGTTAGCTCCTTAGTGTAATCATTGAATCTCCCAGGCCGTTCACATATTTAGTTAGTAGCTCAAATCACATAGTTATTGTATATTCCATTATTCAGTTCATTGATTACCTTGTTCTATTATGACATTATAGTTCATTCCTTTATTCTTGTACGCATTGATTATATTATGTTGTTAGTATTGCCTATTCTCTCATTTGTTCTTGATTATCAGTTATTTCCTCATCGTAGAGCATCTTCTATTCTACTGCTTTATAGTTTTTGTCAATTAATTGGAACTGCTATTGGGTTGTACTTTGCTCCATTCCGGACTGGAAAAATATTTTTCAGAGGATCCGGGAGATTTGTGTCCGACATACTACGGACCTCAGCCTATAGATGGTGCAGACTTGGACCCACTAGTTCTGGAGTGACTGTCGAGAGATTTAGCCGGATTCACTAGTTAGCATAGTTAGTTCTCTTTAGCATTTTGGTACCGGATTTGTTTCCGGCATATATTTGTGTTTGGATATTATTTCTATTTATTGTTGTTATATTTTTAACTGCTTAGTTATGTTAGACTTTTGTGATATCTTCTCGTGTCAAACTAAGTTGATTATACTCTCATCTTGGAGTTGAGATATTATTGGAGGTTTATGCTTTATAGTGAGAGAATTAGATAGTATAGTTGACCAATACAATGTTCTACCGCCGATGCTGCGGCGTAGGTTGGGCGTTGTTCCCGACTTGCATCCCTACACCGGGTGCGGGTCATGACACTGTAATATACCATCGGTATGCTGGTTTCCAAGAATAAATATGGTTAAGTCAAGTCTGATTTTCGGGACCCAAATTAAATCCCAAAATTACTAGAACAAAGTCTAATAAGAAGTCAAGTCTATGGTAAGTCTCATATCACAATATGCACTAAATTTTATGGTCACAACTCCGGTACTATTTTCGTTACCAAGTTACCAAAAGGGACAAAATAAGATTCTACCAGAAATCAAAACCGAGACGGTCACTAGGCTAGAAATCACAATATGAACAATAATAGGAAAGCAAGTCTAAGCTAAAAATCAATAACCAAAACTCCAGAAAAGTAAAATGACAGAAAGTAGAAGAAGTTCAAAAAATTGGCAAGATGTACTTGCCTAATATGACCTCCCAGCCTAAATCTTCTAGTCTACCACCCCGAAGGGGTACAGAAACCACACTCCAGGTCTCAAGACCATGCTTCCAAGCTCGAGAGAGAAATAAAGAATAAAGGAGAGAGAAAGAAAAAGAAAAAGAAAAAAAAAAGAATAAAGTACTATTTATAGAGAAATATCTCAAAAATATCTCGAAAGTGAAACAAATATCTGCCGGACAGTATACCGTTGATATATTATAGTATACAGTCGGTATACTGGTCAGGTAGTAAAGTTTTAATTTTGAGAATTTGTGAGCTTCCTCGAGATCCAATAAAATGTAATAACTAGCACAAAAATACTTATCTGCATAAAATACGAATACTGTGAGACGAGTCTCACAACATCGGTCTCTCATGATTCTTTCAAGGACAAAATTTTTTGTGCCTGGGATACTAAATAATACTCTACCCTTATGGCAATCTATCGTAGCATGACTGTCTCTCAGCCAATCTATGCCTAGAACTACGTGAAGTTACCCATAGGGAACTCGATCAACTTGGCGGGTAATGAACGTCCGCATACTATGATTGGATACGCCACACATACTCTACTAACTTTTATGAACCCATTATCAATGAGTATATTCAACCTCTCTGGCAATGCCCCGAACTCCAATCCAATACGTGTTACAAATTATGCTGATATAAATGAATGCAAAGCTCCTGAATCAAATAATATTATTGCAAGAAAAGATGTGATAGAAATGTTACCTGCCACTATATCACCTAATGCCAAAGCATCCTCCAACGATAAAGTAAATGCCTGCCCTTGGCCTTGTTGCACTCCTTGATATGGCCTCCCTTGGTAATGCTGTTGTGGCCTCTGCTGGCCCTACTGCTGGTCCCTATATCGAAACATCTGTGCCTACATCAATAATGGATGCTGAACCACCAATCATGCTGCTACTGCTGGTCTTCTGTACTGCACTACCCCTGGTGTTGGTAGTGCCGGGAACTACTGATCCAACCCTCCTTGCCTTTGTATTATCGGGCAATTAGCAATCTTGTGGCCCAAATCACCACACCTTATGCAAAGCCTATTTGCCGTTCTGCACACGTCTCTAGTATGGCCTTCCTTGCTACAATAGGTGTAACCCACCTGTGCTCCTTGACGCTATTGCTGCTGTTGTTGCCTCGGTTGCAGCCGAGCTAGAACCGTTGTTTTTGAATTTATCATCATTCGTGGTGCAGAGTCATAGATATGAATGCCAGGGGATGGTGCTGACATTCGGGGTGCTTTCCCTTCTCTAACCTGAGCATGAGACCTCTTATGGCCTCCAGTCCTCGCTGACAATCTCTGCATGGTCAACTCGTGCCTTCTGGCTACTGTCAACACTTTCTATTAAGTCTGGTAGTCGTGCCCCTCTACCAGTTATATAATCTCCAAGTGAAGCTCTGTTGGAACCTAATCGCTCTGTCCGACTCCATAGCCATCATTGTCGGAGCAAACCTACTTAGCCTAAAAAACTCTGCTGTATATCCATCTACAGTCCTACCGGCCTACTTAAGACCGATAAACCTCTGCTGGAGCTCATACTGCACTACAACTTCAAAATACTTAGTCCTGAATTGAGCCCTGAAACTGTCCCAAGAGATAGGACGTCTCAAGCCGACTTCCACTGATGCCCACCAATCACGGGCAAGGTCCTGAAGCTGCAGTCAGACCTGGTCAACTTGCTCATCATCTGAAACCTTTGTCGCTGCCAGAATAACTTCGATGTCTTGAAGCCATGTATATGTCGTAATGGCGTCCTCCATGCCATCAAAGTATCTTGGGTTAAGTCGACAAAATATGATCGACGCCCCGAATTAGTTCTTCATTCTCTCTTCAGAGCCGTCTGAAACCCTGACTTAACAAGACATTCTTCTCTTGCTGTTGAAACTGCTGGTGTTGTTGCACTGTCATCTAATGTTGCTACATAGCCATCATTCCCCGAAGAATCTCTAATAATGCCTGAGTGTCTAGTATTACTGGTACTGTTGGTACTACTGGAGGTACGGGGATCTCAGGGACTTGTGGCTCAACATGCCCAACTTCTGGTTTTACGGTGCTAGCTTGCTCAACTACTGGATCTACCTAAATCTAACTCTGAGCAGGTGCTACCTCCCGTTGTTGCCCAGGGGAACCTTGTACGACCATGCCTGCTGCTCTAGCAACTGAAGAAGCCCTAAAAAAGGACAAAAAATATCAAGAACATGACCGGAAGGATCAAGGAAATAATTGATTCGATAGTCAAGTAAAACTTCGAGAAGAACGAATTAATGATTTCAAAGGCACATGTTTGATTGAGACTCCTATGACCATAACACCCCACAAGTCTGAAAATAAAGACCTGCATGGGCCACCACTAAAACTTTGTTACGTCCTAGTACCAGAATATGGAGACGAACATGGCTAGCTACCCCGTACAATGTACTATACGTCCTAAGGCCTTCGCGGCTGTAACTAGACAAGGGGTGCATGCTACAATTAAGTCACTTAGGGTCATAAAGAGCATTATTATCTCATTCAGTCAAACAAGAATAGTTACATATAGAACATATATGACAAGGAAGTAAGGCGTCCCAAACGTCCTGCCATAATATTCTGGAAACCAGCTGTGCAAAATGAAAAGCTGGTAGAGTAGCAAAAGTATATGACCATGATCAGTTGCAGTCTGATTAATTATAGTCATGTAAAGAAAACTAAAATTTCTTATTTACGGCTAACAAGTGCCGGTGGCTAAATGCCCAAAAGAGTAAAATATATGATAACGAGCGGAGAAAAAGAAATCTACTCGTGCCCTTCAGCGACCATCTGCATGGTGCACACCATCAGGAAGGGAAAAGTAAGTTGGATCCTCTGGAACTGGCTCAAAACCTGGCTATGCAAAACCAGTGGGGTTAGACCCCAAATAGCAAGTACCACAAAGGAATCACAAAAATGGAGAAATAAAACCCAAAGCAATAGATAGGGTATAAATATAGGTTATGTGTCATAGTTTTAGTCCATAGCTTATCTTAGCATAATAGCCCAACCCTAAAACCAAACAAGGACAAGGGTTGAATCATCACACTATGATAATCCATGTCCCTAGACTACTAACAGAATAATAGAATCACAACCAAGTCTAGTTATATAACGGTCAATCATTTGTACGGCTTGCTACTGTGGAGTCCGAGTTATCTCATATTGTATGTATAAGAGAAATCCTCAGATCGTGAGTTATTTAGCGGGGCTAACCAAGCCATAGTATCGCATAGCACATTATATATTATGAACGGGTCCCTCGTAAGGCCACCGTGCTAAGATCATATAGAACACATTATACAATATAAGTATTCAGATATTGCCGTCCACTAGTGCGGACGTGACCAATATCCATGGGGGTCAGCCTTGCACGTTATGACAATTGTCTGAGGTGGCTAATGTACACGATCTCGAGATTTTATCCCTCCTAATGCTCTACCAATTTTAGTTGCCTAAATTAGCCCTATGGTTATGTTAGGAATCCCATGGCGTGGTCACATGATCAATCATTCATATGTCCTACCGTAGTACGGTCCACGCTAGATACAAATTCTCTTTGTTACTTGATGGATTAAACTGGATTCACCCGAGCGTGATACAACAATCAATCAAGTCCTAGCCACACTTTGGTAGTTGACCCATATACCATATCTGTACTGGAAAATTAATATAATAATATCATATGTTGCGTAGTATAAGGAGAATTCTCGATGCACAATCTGAAACATGTAATCTCATAGCACGTAGCAAGTTATGTCGCACTTCAGTATACATTATAATATGGTCGCACCTCAATGCACCTTATAACACATGTACACGTAGGACGTAGTAATTGTATCAGGATGGATACAAGAAATCGGGTCAAATTACCAAACTTACAGTTGGTCGTACGAGCCTTATCACATTGGGACACATAGCTCATGTTATGCACATAGCAGGTTAGTCACTTATGACATAGTCAATTCTAGCACATGGTCATGTCTAGCACAAGGTCGGGTTACTTGGTCCATTCTTCCTTAGGATAAATCACAAGCGATTGTCAAGACCAACCACATAGAACCAAAAAATATTCCAAATAAAATAGCTAAGTTGCATGCACAACTTTGCGCATGAGATGAGTGCCGCATGGAATGTCGACTGCATGCTACCTCAGGTCGCATACGATCCCAGGCCGCATACGATCCCAGGCCGCATGCTCCTCCAAGCTGCATGCTTCGAACAAAAGTCCACTCTTTAGGATAAGTGCCAACATGATGTGTCAGAGAAATGACTGAAGTGGTGGATGTGACAAGCCATAAGTGTCAGACAAAAAAGACAAAATTATAGAAAGATGTGCAAGAGCGAAACAGGGTTATGCGTCCACAAGAGAAGAGGCGCATAGTCACTACCGCATAAGTCTGCTTGCCGCATGCTATGCTTGTCGCATAGATGTCTCTTAGACTTTAGCAAATTTCTCATTCATTCAGTGAGAAAAATACAAGGAGTCCTGTCACTTAGCTCCAGAACACTTTGTGCAATGATTCATCATGCTTCCAACAAAAATGGACGTATGTTGGTTGGCTATGCGAAAAGAGTCCAGGCAGCATAAGGATCATGCTGCATGGAAGTCTCAGCCGTATATGATGCTGGCCGCATGAGAACTTCGTCTTCTCTAGACAGCAAGTTCAACCATGGCAAAAATGCTCCAAAAATCCAAAAAATATTTTCTCCATAAAAACTTTATTTTAACTCCTAATCAAGTGAACCAAAAGCCAAAATGCCCGAAATTAAGTGCTTCATCAACCACAAAAACTAATTTTCTAAAATACCATGTTTTAGGAGATTAAAACCACAAAAAATACATGGAACCCATAAAAATCCTAAACTTCAAGTGTAGATCTACTCATATCTAACCATAAAAATCGAAAACTCCAAGTATTACAAGTATTTAAAATCATAATACACACATATTAGACTAATAAAATATAAGAAAAGAGTCAGAATAAAAAATTAAGAGGTTTTTCCATCTAATGTAAGCTGTACTTGCCTAAAATAAAGGATGGATGAAAAATAAGAGAATGAGGGAAGAGAGAGAAATAAGTTAGCTTATATACGTTAGCTTTAAGGTTTAGACCATGGGTTCACCCATGACCAAACCAACCCAACAATTAAACCATGAGTCTAATTGAACCAAAGAATGAGTCTAGTCTCCATGGCATGGAATCTAATCATTACACAAGCAAGAAATAATATAAGCAGGAAAACTAATATGTCCCAAATACGTATCTCAGGAACGGGAAGTGACACACTGTCTATTTTAGACCCATAGAGATGGCTACCCCTTGGAAGGCCAGCTTCAGATTATGAAGAATGAATGCTCCTCGTGAGAGAGAGCTACCGTCTTCGAGAATGGGTATTCTGGTACACTTCTTCAAAAGACTCGATAAGCTGGTCGAATCTTATCTGGCTAGGTATTCTTGAAGTGCTTTGTCTTGAATGCCTTATGCTATGGGGAATCCATGAGGCCATGTACACTGGAGCCAGAGGTAATTCGTCATCATCTTCTTGCTTGTCGATTTACTTTCTAGATCGATGTTTTGTAGGAAGGTGTAATTCAATCGGTCGAATACAGACCGTTTAGTAAAATTTTTAACTATTTTGGTACAACAACAGTTGATTACAATCTTATGACAACTACAGTGATGCTCTTTTAGAAGCACTACTACAGGCACAGGGGGTCCTCTCACTTTATGCTTCTATATAAGAACATCGTGTAAGACAGTAGGAGGAAGAACAGAAGAACAATGAGGAAGACTTTGCTTTTTTTATATTATGTATATTGAATTTTGTGCGCAAATTTTGAGTACCCCGCGTATACAGTGAAGTACTGACTTGAGCAGCATTTTTCCTAGAAATATGTGCATTCTGTCTTTGTGCACTTAACTTTGTATGTAGATCTGGCACTTTGTACGCACTATCAACGACTGTTGTACGTACAATCTTGATATGTGGTAGAGGAGTTTTCTCCACTAACCTCTTCTTTGCGCGCGTATAGAAATTAGGGTATGGGATATCTAACTTTTCCTTCTTCGTGTGGCATAAATTTTGAGCAACTTTCTTGCCACATTTGCTGCATGAGGCAGAGAATGTTTGCACACTCTTCTCTACCTGTAGATTGGATTGGACAGTGGATTCCTTGTTAGATTTTCTTTGCATGTTGGACTGAACATGCAAGGATTTGGTAGCATGAGGATGAACAGCTCCTTGGCATCGTAGTAAAATTTTCAGCCATGAAAATATTGGTTCATCCCCGCTTATTGTTGCGAGAGCTTCGTTGTTTGTTCCCTTTAGTTGGCATACTGGTGTGGCTAAGGGGGGTATCCACCAAGTCATAGACTGGGGATGAAGGAAAAAAATTAACAAGTGAATCATCGTTGGCATCAGTCAGCACCCCCTTTTCCTTTGTTGATAGCAATATCAGGGTAGGAGGAGCGAGGCTTGGGCAACCAAGTCTTGCGGATCTTCATTGACTTGGTTGCAATTGAGGGGCTAGCACTACCTCCAGCAAGCATTTCTTCCTAAGCTTGTTGGTCAAACTATACGACCAACATATTTTGTATTGTGCCAACCAATGCGGTATCGTGTTGAGCTATCACCTTCTTATCAGATTAGAAGGTCATTCCCAGCAGAGTCGCAATTTTATTTTCCATGAACAAAAAGTTGAACAAACTTTTGTTTTATAAACTTTGAAAGAAAAAAAGTACAATAAATCCTATACAAGAATCTAAAGTACAATAATTCTGTAAAAGTTTAGTTATAGAGATCTGATCTGTAGTCAATCACTTTACTCCTAAAACTATTCGATACAAAAAAGAAATGCAAGAACACACAAACACTTGAGAACTTGGCAGCATGAAGGCAACAACATCACTGGCACGAATGTCCTCTCTCTCTCTCTCTCTCTCTGTCCGTGTGTTTGAATGTATGTATAGGAAAGCACTGATCCTATATTTATAGTACTCAAAATAGTTATGTGGATATGTGCATACAAATAAGAAATATTTATTATTTTGCCATTGTATGCGTACATTTTGAAGACTTAAAACCCACATTCTGCTTAGTGGGCTCATAACTTGCTGCCATCTTGACACGTGGCTTCCTATACAAGAAAAATTCGGGTAGTGGCAATGACTGTATATACACGTTCTCATCGTTTTCATAATCGCACACTTCAGTTAGGATCATAGGCATATTTTAGAGGAGTTCAACAACACTGGATTTCTCCGGGGAATCAACTTTGGTAAACTACAACAGGGGTAGGAACACTAGCGTGCTATATGTAAATAACATATTGCTTATGTTGGTAAAGTAAGAATCACTAGCGTACTCTTGTGAGATTTGGAGAGAGTGGCCACATTGGCATATTTTGATAGAGATAATAACATTGGCGTACTCTGGTAGAATGTTATGTATTGGCGTACTTTTGTAGAGGTAGCAAAATTGGCGCATTATGGTAGAGTGCGTCAACAATGTCCACTAAATGATAACCTGGGTCCACGTGCCAAAGATCTTATGCATTAATAACTTTGTTCTCCTTGAATTATGTGCTTGTCAGTTGTTAGTTCATCGTATTAAATGCTGGAGGGAGATATGAAGAATCTACGCTCGCCTTTGTCAAGTTGGTCAGATGACATGAAAGTATGCCTCTGCCCTAAGCTTTAAGAAAGTACGCCACTCTTCTACTGAGCTTGGAAGTGTATATTTTGTGAGGAAGTACGACACCGCACCTTTAGGTTTAGCATCCTCTAAGAGCATACTTTTTATTCTTCTACATCTATTGGTATGTCTACTTCTTGGATATTAGTATTTGGTGCTTCTCATTATTTGACTTCTGATATTAGTCTCTTATATAGTATTATACCTTTACCATCCCACTTTTCCTCTTTATACACAGATGATGGTTCTCGGTTGGTCATCACTCAATCTGGCTTTATTATTTTTGATACTTTGAGTCTTTTTTTTACATGTTCTCTATCTTACTTTATACCTTATATCAGTTAATAGACTTTGTGAGAGTGGATTTATTATTATCTATTATTCCCTCATATGTTCTATGAAGGATCCTCGTACGAGCCAGACGATTGGTCATGCTCCTAGGAAGGGACGACTATACCACTTTGAGTTTCTTTATCTTCATCAACTCGACCTTTAAGTTCTAGTCATGCTGCTATAGTTACGTTTGTCGACTTATGGCACAGACGCTTAGGTCATATTTGTCACACCCCAGTCCCAAAATATCGAGGAACTGGACACGTGGCAATGGCCAGCAGCACGCACCGATGGACAAACCCAATTTAATGGATCCATCGGGGCATACTTAAGCTGTATTACAATGATCAGGGTTTACTAATCTCATCCACAGAATAAATACAGCAATATCAACAAAAAGGAAAAAACAATATCCAGTCACAAGCAAATAAAATCAGGAAACAACCCGATATTAAGTCTGTTACAAATGTTCATTTAAACAACAATGTAAAGAACATCACAAACTGAGTATGGAAGAAACATATACTCAGAAAATCTATGGCAATCACCTAGTCCTCGATTCCTGGTTCTGCTCCACTGTATGCACCTGATTCTGCTTCTGCTCCTGCTCCTGCTCCTGCTAATGCTCCTGTCCCGTATACCTCAGGGTAGATCTCATCTGCTAATCCTGGGGACATAATCCGGATCCAGGTCCTCAGGGGATATAGCAAGGTACAAAATAACTCAAGCCAAAATAATGCAGTACAGTAATAAATGAAATAATAGGGTAAATAATTAAACCAGCTAAGTGATATGCAAGTGAAAGTTTTATTCATACTCGGGCTGAGACTACTATAGGATCAGTGTCGGAGAAACCCATAGCAGTATTTTCTCGAAGGGCCAGAACTTGCGCCAAAGCTCTGTATCAGAGACTAAGACACCTCCAGATGACATTATTTATAATATAATCAGCCTTTGATATGGTAATACTCTCCCCACCCAATGTAATCACACGTCTCATGTCCATGACACGCAAGATCAAAACTAATGCAGCAAGTCTGAATAAATTCTAAGCATGTAAAAATGTATATGTCATAAACTTGTATCCTATACAGAATCACCTTGAATATTTCAGGAAGATTCTATCTGATTCGTGTCAGGTGTCCTGGGTATAATGTACTTGATATGGCAAGTACGAGAATGTAAATGTCACGATATCCATCTCTAGGTGACGTTGCTCAACTCCGCTTACGGGGTTAGCACCCGACTATTAATCGGATGCTAAGCAAGTCACATGGCCCTAGGTTTAAGCATTTACAACAATAATGTATAGACAAGTCAAAGAAATTAAGTAGTAAAACTGCAGGATTTGGCAAGGTACACTTGCCTGGGATTCCGGCTCCAATTGTAGCTCTGGCAGCAGCGGGATTTACAGGCAGTTCTCCGGTTGCTGAAATAGATATCACCATCAGATCCAGAAAATATCAAATAGCTAGAAACGCATGTCCTTGAGTCCAATTTGGACACAAGGGCAAAAATGACATTTTTAGGTCTAGGCGGGGTCCACATGTGGGCCGCTTGGCACCAAAAAATATGTCAGGAACAAAGGTCTCCAAATCTGTCAAACTTAGTGTCAACAGGTCCAGAACGATGATATAAACCCAACGAAACTTCCAGAATTGGATTCCGATGAGCCAATCACAAAATTGACCGTCAAGTGGAGCCGTGGGGCCCGCGACACGCGATTTTGCCAACTTTCTCAAAATTGAACCAAACTTGGGTCACAGGACCAGCGTATTGCTACGAGTCCGATGGCACAAGTTTTGTTTCGATCCGACGTGTGTACACCAAGTTACAGCGAGATCCAGAACAGGCGGATACGGGGCGTTGTCGGCGGATACGCGTTGATTCCGGTGTGCACGCACATCCAAATCAACTTATGCGAAATACAGCATATCCGTATCAATGGCGCGCACGTTTCGGTGAAGATCGCATGCGACCAAGTTGTCCCGTTTGGCGCGACGTACTAAGTTTCGGGGTGAAACAGGACGTTGGTTTTCCTGTTTTTGGATCGCGGTTTACGATCACCACAGGACGCGATGCACCGAGCGGGTTGCACGGGCATCGAGAGGGTCACACAGGGTTCGCGTCACAACAGACGGAACAGAAAACAGAGCAACGAGGAGAGAGAACGGATTACCTGAACAGGGCTCCGTGAACCGAAGATTTCTCGTATCCTCGTGTCGACTTGACACTGCTGTGTCCTGGCTGTGTCCGGGCTATTGCTCTAGGGTTAGGGCTTGCCGGAGGGAGGTGGCTCGGGCGGAGGCTGTGCTCGATGGTGGCGGTGGCACGGCGGGGCTGGCCAGCTGCTGCTGCGGGGCTGGCTCGCCTGGGAGGGTCGGCTCGGTGGTGACTGAGGCGTGTTAGGTCGACGAGGAGATGGGGAGGGAAGATGAGGAGCTGGACGGCCGGGCTCTGCGGGGGTGGCGAGGATGAGGGCAAGGGCGGAGGAGGAAGGGAGACGGGCCGGGGCGTGGCTCAGTGGGAAGGAGACGGCACTGGAGTTGCTGCGGGAGACGTCAGCTCCGGCGGAGGAGAGCAGGAGGAGGACAGTCGGCTGGGGCGGGTTTTATAGAGGGGAAGAGGGAGGTGGAGTGGTTGGGGGTTTGCGAAAGAGGATGGGGAGGCGCTCGGGGGTGGCGGTTGCGGGAGGTGAAGGGGAAGGGAGGCGGAGCGGCGAGCGTTGCGGTAGCCGGAGCGGCGCCAGGGAGGCGGAACGATGGCAGGTCGGCCGGCGGAGGGGAGGCCAACGGTCGGCTCAGGGCGGTTAGGGATTTGGATCTAGCGGGTCGGGTCGGGCGGAGTCGGGTCGGGTCAGGCGGATCCGGCCCGATTCAATAAAAATGAATGCGGGTCGGGTCTAGCGGGTTTCGGGTCGCGGGTTAGACCCGAATCCGAACCGCTAAGGCTGAGTTGGGTTGGGTTTGCTAAACCGGTCTAGGTTGGTTCGGTTTGGTTTGGTTCGATTGAACCGGGTTTATTTTGGTTTAATTAAATAATTAGTTTTTAGGGCTTTAAAAATGCTTCCGGGGTCCAATAAATTTCCGAAAAATTACCCTATGTCTAGTTTTTTATTTTACACTAGAAAATATTATTTTCATAATATTTTAATATTA
This sequence comes from Iris macrosiphon, assembly GCA_036927795.1. Classification (NCBI taxonomy): domain Eukaryota; kingdom Viridiplantae; phylum Streptophyta; class Magnoliopsida; order Asparagales; family Iridaceae; genus Iris; species Iris macrosiphon. The sequence goes on along the minus strand of JAYESA010000015.1, from coordinate 104,272,084 downwards.
TTTAACATTATTTAAAAATCTTTTAAAATATAAATACCTTAGTTTTTAATTAATAAAAATCCCAGAAAAATTCCAGAAAATTATGAAAAAAATCTAATTTAAAAATTCTTGAAAATTAGGGGGTTACAATCTACCCCCCTTAAGAAGATTGCGTCATCGCAATCAAAGAATAATCGGTCAACAGAGATAACATGGTTGCAAAATTTATTCGAAGCACATCACGATTAAGAAAAGTCAAGATTGAGGGTTTAAAACACATAGGGAAAATTATTTCCCTAAGCAATAGAAATTATGCAATTTTTCAAATATAGGAAATCTAGAAAATTACAGTTTTAGAAAACCAGGCTATCCTTTAAAAACATATTAGATTAACAATTCTAGGTTATCACTAGGTTATATATTAAAAACATTCTAGGTTATCAATTATTAGCAAGTTAAAACTATCAGGTCAAGGCTAAGGTCACGAACCAGCAGGCACGAACTATAGCAAATCTAGAAGCAGATAACTATGAAAAACTTATGCGCATTAGCAACTCCAAGAGTCTGAGCGTCCTCCAAAGTCATCGCAAAAGCTTGTCCGCGTCCTTGCAGTTGATTGATTGCCTTGTTGAGTTATTTGACATCTATCTTCTGGTGTTACTTCATCTTCGTGGGTGACCACAGCACCTTGTGGTGTTCCTGCAGGAGTCTCGTTGCTTGATCTGCATCCAAAATAAACTATAAAAAGCGCACAGGGGAATCAAGGCAGGATGCAAGTCAAAAAATTAGTTCAAATCCGATATAGATATCAAGAACGATTCAAGCAAGTGGATGAGATCCTAAAAACTAATCCTATTCTTATTGCAGGCCTGTTCGATCCCTAAGTTGAAACCGAACAATTTAGTCGTTGACCTGCATAGGCCACCACAAAAACTATGTCACGCCCCAGTCCCAAAATATCGAGGAACTGGACACGTGGCAATGGCCAGCAGCACGCACCAATGGACAAACCCAATTTAATGGATCCATCGGGGCATACTAAAGCTGTATTACAATGATTAGGGTTTACTAATCTCATCCACAGAATAAACACAGTAATATCAACAAAAAGAAAGAAACAACATCCAGTCACAAGTAAATAAAATTGGGGAACAACCCGATATTAAGTCTGTTACAAATGTTTATTTAAACAAGAATGTAAAGAACATCAAAAACTGAGTATGGAAGAAACATATACTCAAGAAAATCTATGGCAATCACCTAGTCCTCGGTTCCTGGTTCTACTCCATTATATGCACCTGATTCTGCTTTTGCTCCTGCTAATGCTCATGTCCCGTATACCTCAGGGTAGATCTCGTTTGCTAATCCTGGGGACATAATCCGGATCCAGGTCCTCAGGGGATATAGCAAGGTACAAAATAACTCAAACCAAAATAATGCAGTACAGCAATAAATGAAATAATAGGGTAAATAATTAAACCAGCTAAGTGATATGCAAGTGAGAGTTTTATTCATACTCGGGCTGAGACTACTATAGGATCAGTGTCGGAGAAACCCATAGCAGTATTTTCTCGAAGGGCCAGAACTAGCGCCAAAGCTCTGTATCAGAGACTAAGACACCTCCAGATAATATTATTTATAATATAATCAGCCTTTGATATGGTAATACTCTCCCCACCCAATGTAATCACACGTCTCATGTCCATGACACGCAAGATCAAAACTAATGCAGCAAGTCTGAATAAATTCTAAGCATGTAAAAATGTATATGTCATGAACCTGTATCCTATACAGAATCACCTTGAATATTTTAGGAAGATTCTATCTCATGATTCGTGTTAGGTGTCCTGGGTATAATATACTTGATATGGCAAGTACGAGAATGTAAATGTCACGATATCCATCTCTAGGTGACGTTGCACAACTCCGCATCCGGGGTTGGCACCCGACTATTAATCGGATGCTAAGCAAGTCACACGGCCCTAGGTTTAAGCATGTACAACAATAATGTATAGACAAGTCAAAGAAATTAAGTAGTAAAACTGCAGGATTTGGCAAGGTACACTTGCCTGGGGTTCCGGCTCCAATTGTAGCTCTAGCAGCAGCAGGATTTGCAGGCAGTTCTTCGGTTGCTGAAATAGACATCACCATCAGATCTAGAAAATATCAAATAGCTAGAAACGCCTGTCCTTGAGTCCAATTTGGACACAAGGGCAAAAATGACATTTTCAGGTCAAGGTGGGGTCCACATGTGGGCCGCTTTGCACCAAAAAACGTGTCAGAAATAAAGGTCTCCAAATTTGTCAAACTTAGTGTCAACTGGTTCAGAACGATGATACGAACCCAATGGAACTTCCAGAATTAGATTCCGATGAGCCGATCACAAAATCGCCCGTCAAGTGGAGCCACGGGGCCCGCGACACGCGATTTTGCCAACGTTCTCAGAATCGAACCAAACTTGGGTCATAGGACCAGCGTATTGCTACGAGTCCGATGGCGTAAGTTTATTTTTGATCCGACGTGTGTACACCAAGTTACAGCGAGATCCAGAATAAGCGAATACGGGGCGTTGTCGGTGGATACGCGTTAATTCCGGTGTGCACGCACATCCAAATCAACTTCTGCGAAATCCTGCACATTTGCATCAATGGTGCGCACGTTTCGGTGAAGACCGCACGCGACCAAGTCGCCCCATTTGGCGGGGCGTACTCAGTTCCGGGGTGAAACAGGGAGTTGATTTTCCTGTTTTTGGATCGCGGTTTGCGATCACCACAGGACGCGACGCACCGAACGGGTTGCACGAGCATTGAGAGGGTCACGCAGGGTTCGCGTCACAATAGACGTAACAGAAAATAGAGCAACGAGGAGAGAAAACGGGTTACCTGAACAGGGCTCCGTGAACCAAAGATTTCTCGTATCCTCGTGTCGACTTGACACTGTTGTGTCCTGGCCGTGTCCGGGCTGTTGCTCTAGGGTTAGGGCTTGCCGGAGGGAGGCGGCTCGGGCGAAGGCTGTGCTCGATAGTGGCGGTGGCACGGCGGGGCTGGCCTGCTGCTGCTGCGGGGCTGGCTCGCTTGGGAGGGTCGGCTCGGTGGTGACTGAGGCGGGTTAGGTCGGTGAGGTGATGGGGAGGGGAGATGAGGAGCTGGGCGGCCGGGCTCTGTCGGGGTGGCGAGGAAGAGGGCGAGGGCGGAGGAGGAAGGGAGACGGGCCGGGGCGTGGCTCAGTGGGAAGGAGACAGCGCTGGAGTTGCTGCGGGAGACGTCGGCTCCGGCGGAGGAGAGCAGGAGGAGGACAGTCGGCTGGGGCAGATTTTATAGAGGGGAAGAGGGAGGTGGAGCGGTCGGGGGTTTGCGAAAGAGGAAGGGGAGGCGCTCGGGGGTGTCGGTTGCGGGAGGTGAAGGGGAAGGGAGGCGGAGCGGCGAGCGTTGCGGTAGCCGGAGCGGCGCCAGGGAGGCGAAACGGCGGCAGGTCGGCCGGTGAAGGGGAGGCCAACGGTCAACTCGGGGCGGTTAGGGATTTGTATCTAGCAGGTCGGGTCGGGCGGAGTCGGGCCGGGTCAGGCGGATCCGGCCCGATTCAATAAAAATGAATGGTGGGCGGGTCTAGCGGGTTTCGGGTCGCGGGTTAGACCCGAATCCGAACCGCTAAGGCTGAGTTGGGTTGGGTTTGCTAAACCGGTCTAGGTTGGTTCGGTTTGGTTTGGTTCAATTGAACTGGTTTATTTTGGTTTAATTAAATAATTAGTTTTTAGGGCTTTAAAAATGCTTTCGGGGTCCAATAAATTTCCGAAAAATTATCCCATGTCTAATTTTTTATTTTACACTAGAAAATATTATTTTCATAATATTTTAATATTATATAACATTATTTAAAAATCATTTAAAATCGAAATACCTTATTTTTTAATTAATAAAAATCCTAGAAAAATTCCAGAAAATTGTGAAAAAATCTAATTTAAAAATTCTTGAAAATCAGGAGGTTTACAATATTTCAAAGTCCCGTATAAAGACTTTATTCCATAGTAAAGCTTTTGGACATGGTTTCTTTTCTTTTCTTTCCATATGTACAAGTTGTAAGTTGGCAAAACACTTTAGCCTACCCTTTCCTAAGAGTTTATCAAAATCGAATAGTATTTTTGAATTAGTTCAATCTAACGTATGGTATCCTGCTCTTATCCTATCTATGACTAGTTTTCTCTACTACATGAGCTTTATTGATGATTACACTCATTATACTTTGGTCTATTGTATGTGTCACCGTTCTAAACTCTATCATTTATATGACGTTTAATACTATGATTCATACTCAATTCAATGCTAGAATTAAAATTTTTTGCTCTGATTGTGTTCGTGAGTATCACTTTACTTTGATGAGATCTATCTTGCAATATCATGGTAAGTATACCCCCACTTAATACTTTAGTGGTGATGGTTGGTATCAATGGTGCAAGCTTGGTATTCAAATCTCTAAGTATTAAAGAATGGTGGGGTGGTATGTATTTAACTAGAGTTCAGTAAAAGTGTTAGCATGGGGTAAGTGTTAGAGTAAGTACCAGTTCTAGTATGTAGGTAAGTGTGTGTATGGTTGTGTGTAGGTGTAGTGGTGTGTGGGGGTAAGCCAAAGTAAGGGTATTCCTGAGTTCATTCATGCAAGGAAGGGTGGTATTAGTTGATTGTTACTAAGTAGTATCAGTAGGACTTGAGAGTGTATAGGTATTAGTGGGTTAAGGTAATAAGTGATATGATATGGGTAATGTTTGTTATAACAATTAGGAAATAGATATTAAGTTTTATTTTTAAGATGTTAAGTGCCAAGGTATTGGTAAGATTTTAAGTTATACATTAAGGTAATATCAAGTGAAGATATTAGTCAAGGTAATAAGTATAGGCTAAGGTAATAACTCATATACTAAGATAATACTAGATATTAGATAATACTAGTATATTTATGAGTTATAGATATGCATTTAGTAATATCAACTAGTATAGCTAGTACCTTCAAGGTATGGACCTAGAAACCTAGTATTACCTAGTATCAACTAGTTTAGACTTGTAATCAACCTAGAAGTTAGGTATAACCTAAAATCAAAGTACCTAGTTTGACCTAGTTTGGCTTAGTTTGACCAATATGATCTAGTCTTGACCTAAAAAAACCATATTTTAGCTTGTTTATCACTTTATTACATCAAATGACATAGAATTTCTTATATAGGTCTTTGTGATACCAGTTCAGACACTGAGTTGTACCATTTGCTCAAGACCACATGCGTGTACATCTATTTATTAGTTTTTAGTACTTGATAGTGTATATATCACGTGTTCTAAATCTGTATTACTTGATTCTAACACAATGTTACACGGGCTGGTATTATATGGATCAAATCAGGAGATATTATTTATTGACGTGTGCATCGGACATTCCTTGTACTTGTATCGTATCGTGTACATTGTGTGTTCCTTGTGCTTGTATCTATTCGTGGGCCCCATGTGCTCATGTCATATTCATGTACTCTATGTGCTCATATTATACTCCTATTCTTTGTGTGCTTATGTTATACTCGTGTGCTCCATGTGCTCACACCATATTCGTGTGCGTAATGTGTCGTGATTGGATCCATGAATATTAGTCGGAGCGGGAGAGTAGGAGTTGGTTATGTGATCAAACCTTTAGTGTATTCGTGTGTATGTTAATTATACAATACACGTATAATTGAGTTACCATAGTGTAGACGTGTGCAACCCAAGCCGATCATATAAAGAACTTGTGCTCTATATCACATAAACAGTATCACTAGTTCTCTTACTTACAGTTCATACCATATTGCATGTATTTATCTTTCCAGTTACCTATCATGATTATCTGATTATTTCAGTTATACTTTCATTTTCTAGTTACAATGCATCTTGTATTCTTTTCTATTACTTGTCATATATGCTCTACTATGTAATTGGAACTGCTTTCAGAGTTTTGTACTTCGCTCCAGTTCTGATTGGATATATTTTTCACACAAGTACTTAGAGAACTGGTGTCCTACGCGTTATGGCCCACGAGATGGAGAGATAGCTGAGATTGTACCAATAGTACAAGAGGACCTAGTACCAGATATTGTTGAGACTCTACTAGTTGTTGCTCAGACTTAGCTAGTATTATTTATTGTACTGGATCTATCTCCAGTTTCTAGACTATTGGCATGTTATTGATACTTTAGACTTATGGTATTTGATGCTAGACTCTTAGACCTGGATATTGGTTGTAGTTGTGATATTGTGATTTCCATTCTTCTATCTGAAATTGTGTCATTTCTTCCTTATAGGTATTATGATTGAGTATTGATTATCATTATATATTGTCATCTTATCCTCCGTATGGAGTTAAGATATCATTGACAGGTTTCATATATTATTGTGTTGGATGATTAGATATTATTGTTGACATAAACAACATTCTACCGCTGATGCTGTGGCATAGGCTGGACGCACACACGTACTCGTACCCGATCATTCAGGTGTGGGTTGTAACATAAAGTTATGTCCCATACCGCAGTTTTAGTTTCTATTGGACAAACTCATGTTGTTTTACCAATCATGAGTTTTAAGGAGGGTTGTTCATATTATATTAGATTTAGATTATATTCCTTCTCCTATTCAGATTCATATTCCTATCTCCTATACGAATATGGACTTGTTCTCCCTCTCTATATATATTCATAGTTGTATGATTTTTATATCATCCATTAATAAAAATTAATGTTGTTGATTTGTTTCAGTGACATAACGGGGTAAATATCCTTGGAGTATCTTCGATAAACCTCCTAACCATTTGGTTATGATTCTCTCTAGCTTTTGGCACGGCTAATTTGGTTGGAATTGAGACTAGATTCATTACATATTATCTTATAAGATTGATTTTATTAGTTGGAGATGTGGACTCTACCACTTTGTAACTACCTTGGAAAACTATATAAGGAGTCTCTCCTCCTTTATTTTATTTGATCCACTATGTTCATTTTTTAAGAGATAAATAAAGAGAGAAATAAGATGGATTTTAAGGAAGCTCTGCAAGACAAAAGGAATTAAAAAAAAAGACGATAAGGACTAAGTGTGCGAAGGACTTCTTCTACTATTTTCTTTAGGCATTTGTTTAAATAGTGAGGGAAAATAATCTTTTTTCCCCTGAAATCTCTCACTTATTAATAAAGAAATCTTTAACGTTCCTCTTTTATGTTCCTATGATGGATGATATCATATAAAAAGAACCAAGATAAAAGAGATTATTACTATGCTTATATATTACATACTTGTGTTCTTATTTGTGAGTAGATTGTTTGAATGATGAAATTATAGATTGCTAATAAAATTGATATAAAATATTACAACTGATAAGGAAACTATAGTAAGGACTTATGGTGGATATTACTTCTTTATGTTGGATTGCTAATTAATAATAACAAGACTATATTGGCTTGTATTCATAAATAAGAGGATTATCGTGTAACGCTAAAAAGAATTGGTACTTGTTTGATTTTTCGGAAAGAAACATAAACTCTATAATGCCAATGAATTATGTCTATTTATTATGATCCTTAGTTGATTAAAAAGTTGGTAGAATTATTAAAACCATTGTGATACCATTTTGAGATGACTCTAGAGGAAAACTTCGTATAAAAGCCATGGCTTAAGGATTATGGAATAGCAAAATAATGGAAAGTGATTACGTTGTAGAATGTATCATATATTTCATGTTCCATTATCGTATGCATTTTTTTACTTTTACAGATAGTTGCATAGGCATGATCATGGACAATTTATGCACAAAATTAAAAATTTGGAACAATGTTCGGGGCATAGGGATAGATTAACATAAGGGAATAATCATGCATTATGGTAATTTATGTGTGTATTATGAGATCTTTAGTGGGACCAACTATATGCACTATAAGGGGCAACATAATATCGTTGACGTAGTCTGAAATTGTTAAGCTATCGACCGTCATATAGTTATGGTGCATTTTTAATGATGGTTTTGCAAGTGCTACACCCCCTAATCCCTTATAAAATAGGGAAGGAACTTTGGCCACATGTAAGAATTTTATTGTACATGTCAGATGGCATATACTTATGTTACCTCGTGTTGAATAAAGGGAATATGGTTTGGGAATTGTATACTAAATAAGCAAGGTAAGCAAAGAAGTTAGAAAGATTAAAAGGAACACATAATAGTAAGTGATATACTTCACAAGATTATAATGCTTAATTTAGGTGAGTTTGGTTCTACTACCCACCAGTACATCCCCATATACTGACCAACACCCTTGTAGGTTCAAAAGATACTTTGAGGCTTCGAGGCACAAAATCTTTTTTTTTTCGTAGCACATTTTAGTTTATTTGAAAGTGTTATTTTCTTTCTAATAAAAGACATGATGTATAAAAATCTGTTGTTTCATATACTTCATGGATTTTAACCGATATTTGGTAATTATTCTGTTTTTTGGAAAGAACCTTAGTTCCTCTGCAAATAATTATTTAATGGTAATAAATTATCTTCATGTTATGATTCAATATTTTACTTATTCAACTGTGACAACTTGGGTTTGAAATGTTGATTTAGAACTATTATTTTCATGGCCTTGTACAAGTTTAAATTAGACTTGTACGATAACATACCCTGTTGGACTCGATTTATTGGAATCGGGACATAACATAATGGTATCAGAGCTCTAGGTCTTGGACTCATTGATCCTTTGAATTCATATTTGCTTCCTTGACCCAGTCCCTAGATAGTTCCTTGATATGTTAATAGAATAGAAATCACATACAATAATCCTATATTATTTTATGATGATGGTATAATTTAGTTTGTTTGATAGCAATGACAGGAAGGATTAGCCTAAGCAACCATTCCAACGACACCGATTGGCCTAATTGAAAGAGTGATGTAGATGCTCATATCCCAACAAAAGGAGTTAGATGCGCTTTAATAATTTTTCTATAACATGGTCACCAATAATGCTACTGTTGTTGCTGCAGCAATCGAGAATAGTATAGTCGTTGTTGAAAAGACTCACCGTATTGCAAATTCTACTACTTTGTTTTGAGTAGCAGAATTTAAAAAGATGTACCACCATAATTTGATGGTTTTAAAGATCTTGCCAAGACAATGGATTGGCTCATCGAATTGGAAGATCTTTTTGAGATCCTCAACATTAAAATATCCAAAAGGATAGTATGTGTTTCACTTAAACTACGCAAGAATGTATACGACTAGTGGCAAGCAAGAAAGATGATACTCGACACCGAGAGATCAAAATAAAATAAAAAATGTTCCAAAACATGATTGTACAAAAATATGAGTCTCGCTTCACACAACATTCTAAGTAAATTTTTTTATTTGATTCTGGATTATTGGGGCAACATTCCAAAGATTATAACTAATACAAATGAAGATAAGCTGGAAATGATAGCCCAAGAGCCGTAGAAAGTTTAATTTATATTTACAGGTTTTTGTAGATTTTTTAAGGATTTTTATAACTAATTAGAAAATTTTACCTAGGAAAAAAGGATATACCGATAGGCATATACTTGACAATAGACGAACGTAGCATAGAAATGATACCAAGTCTCCAAATAGTCTAGATTACTCAATTTTTGGTATTATTAATTTTGGGAAGTTTTAGGACCTATATCATTAATTAAAAACATAGAAAGTGAATTAGTGGTAGTCTAGACAAATTTTTTTTTGGATATCCCTACCATAGAATGGCCCCATACTTAGGCATAAATGTTTCGAAGGGTTAAACATATATTCCAAAAAAAATTGAAGATTTTTTATTAGTATTTATTAACTATAGAGTTAAAATCGATTTAAATTCAATTTCTTGGTAATTAATAATGAATTCCTAATTAGCATTCCTAAATGAAATACTAAACTGAACCCTAAACATATTCCTAAAGCATAACCTAATATAGTAGAAAGTGGGAGGGATAGAATCTCGCTTGTTAGATTAGATTGTTGATGGACTAGGATCGGTCTGCACCGACTCGCGCTGGATTAGGGTCAATGTAGCCGTGGATGGCAAGGATCCACAAGATATTGGTGGGTCAGATCATGGTCATCCTTCGAATCACCCCCCATATACTGACCCATGCTAGTTCGCGGTCAACATAGGCATGGATTGCCTAGAGCCATAAGATATGGGTGGGTCATATCCTAGCCATCCTTCGAATCGCCACCCTACTCCTATATATAATTGCAACGAAAAGACCTGCATGAGCTACCATAAAAATATGCCATGCCCCTCTCTCAAGTAATTAGGTATAAGAATGTGAGTATGACCAGCCTACATTGTGACATTAGTAGTAGTATGGTGTATATGTCTCAAGTCCATCATATAACAACAAATCCATGCATGTATCATATTACATGAAAATACTATCCAACTATTTCCACATATAATAGCTATGACAGGTAGATAATAAAATCATGAAACAAACTAGCTAGAATCATCCACATAAGTATCTCCCACATAACATAAGTCTATCCACCTAGATCCAAAAAATAAATACAAACCATATGAGTACCTAGAAAACATACCCGGTCAAAAAATATATTAAAGGGTTCTAAGCCATAAGACTAACTACATCTAAGATGATTGATGACAGAGCTATACATCACCATAACATCCTCACCATCTAATCATGTGTTTGCAATAGAAATCTTAGTCTAATTCTCATAAGGTCCATAACAGGATAAGGATCCTCCTCGCCTAAATATCAACGTTATCTAGTCAGGATTGAGCAAAGTACAATTACAACTTAAAGTTATACTAGATAATATAAGGCTATAATACTAGTAAGTCTATTAATCAATGCGTCTAAATGATAAGATCAAGAGACTAATATCATACATGGAAGATGACAGTAAATATGACAAGTAATGACTCATGTGAATAGAATACTGATTTCGGCATGCATGCGACTATGGTAAAATACGACACATTTATACGTGCAATTTATGGAGACTATCATTCTTGCTAGGACTAAAAGGGTATAATATGGGATGTTCACATGCCTACTAGAGTATTCTCTCCAATAAACAAGACGTGATATAAGACTAGTCAAGTTAATCACGAAACGTGATATCACACAACTCTGAATATCAATACCTCACTTGTATAAAAGTATAATGTCACAAACTATAAAAGTAACTATAACTGGCTAGCATGATAATATATATATATATATATATATATATATATATATATATATATATATATATATATATATATATATATACTATAACAGTAAACAATAAGTATAAAGTACTTAACAATAAGTGTAAAGTACTTTCCTGATTGCGGCTAGTAAAGAGTTAATGTATCAAACACGAACGTGTTAGATATAAAGTTAACCAAAATCGAAACTGCACAACTGTGCCCAAATACAGAAATAAGCATCACCATGAGTCCCAGGTGATTTCAAATAGGTAGAATTCATATTCTCTTTCTTAAGAAGAAAATAAAGAGAGAGAGAGAGAGAGAGAAATAGAAGTCACATTCCAAGTTTGAGCAATGGCCAAAATTGCTTTTTAGAGCTGCACAAGGTCTAATACGGGACAGTAGGGTCACTACACCAAAATGAAAAATTAGGAACAGTAGACCTTTTTCAATCTGGAAAATTTATTTTTCATACCTAGGTTCTGGAACAGAATAAAAGCATTTCGGATTAAAAAAAAGTTCCGAATATGTTTTATTTTAATTTAAAAAAATTTAATTATGTAGGTATACTTTTCTTCCATTCCAAGTACATTCTAAATTTAGGCTCTTGATAAAGGCACTACAAAAATGACTCGGGGCAGCCCAAATTTTTACCATTAATAATTATAAGTTTGCCACTCCCAAAAATTAATCACCGGGCTGCCCACTTTCAATTAATTGTTTTTATAATCCGGACTGTCAAAATTTTGAAATTCCTACCAATTAGAAGGACTATCAAAATTTTGACAGTCCTAACAATTGGTAGGAGTGTCAAAATTTTGACATTCCTAAAAATATACTTTTAGGACTGTTAAAATTTTGACAGTCCTACCAATTGGTAGGACTGTAAAAATTTTGATAGTCCGGAATGGAGGGCTACGCGAGGTGACACGAGGGCTGGGATACGTGGAGGTCGGAAGGGGGACGAGGCGGAGGAGCGGGAGGGAGAGGAGGAGGCGGTGGAGGCGGGGGAGGAGGCCGAGGCAGAGGCGCGCGGGGGCGACGACAGGAGGCGGGGGAGGAGGCGAAGGCAGAGGCGCACGGGGGCGGCGGTGGAGGACGGGGTCGCTGTTGTGCGCGGGGGCGACGGTGGAGGACGGGGCTGCTGCTGCGCGCGGGGACGACGTCGAGCGGTGGAGGAGCTGGAGGGGGAGCAGGAGGAGGAAGGTGAAGAGGGTGGGCAACCCTAGTAAATTTTGGACTAGCCTGAGTAAAAAAAAATTCATAACTGGGCTAGCACCAATACTGGGCTAATCTTGAGTCTACTTTGTAGTGCCTTTATCACAAGCCTAAATTTAGCATACATATATGTGTGGTTGTTCTTCTCTAAAATCTAATGGGTAGGCTTTGATCTTAGTTAAGTTTGGAGATAGAGAGGAGAAGAGAAAGTAGGCGAAGAGAGAATATGAGAAAGGAGATTACAAGGGCCTTAAACCCTAGATTGTATCTCATATCTATTTATATTGATATTCAATACACCCATAATTACTATTATACCCTCACAGGATAAATAACAAAATAAAATAACTCTAACACCCTCTCTCAAGCAGGAGCATATAGATTAGACATGCCCAGCTTGCTACATGAATCAGAAAATGGACCACGAGCAAGTGGTTTGGTGAGGATATCACCTAATTGATCCTCTGACCGAACATAAGGAATGACAATCTATTTCTTCAGCAACAAATCACGAACAAAATAATAATCCGCCTCGATATGCTTCGTGCGCTCATAAAATACCAGATTACTTGCAATAAACATTGCCGACTGATTATCACAATACATCTCCATTGGAATAGGAATCATAATTTCCATTTCATGAAGAAGAGACTACACCCACATCATCTCAGAAGCTGTATGAGCCATCGCACGGTACTCGACCTCTGTACTAGAATGAGCCATAACATTCTGCTTCTTACTATGCCACGTGACAAGATTGCCACCCATAAACGTACAATGGCCAGAAGTAGACCTCCTATCACTGCGACTGCCTGCCCAATCAGCATCACTGAACCCAGTCACCGTAAGCAACTGGGAAGGTTTGTACAACAAACTCTTTCCAGGTGCACCCTTCAAGTATTGAAGAATGCGAGAGATAGCCTCCCAATGTGGTTGTCGAGGGGCATTTATAAACTCACTAACTACTCCAACTGCATATGTGATGTCTGGTCGAGTAACAGTAAGATATATAAGTTTGCCAACCAAACATCTATAATATCCAACATCCTCAAATAACTCTCCCCTGTCAGTATCAAGCTTGTCATGATAATCCATAGGAGTCTCAACTGGCCGACACTCCAACATCCCAGTCTCGAAGAGCAAGTCTAGAACATACTTGCGTTGTGACAGATACACACCCTTCTTAGATCGAGCAACCTCGATTCTAAGAAAATATCGAAGAAGACTCAAATCCTTAGTATGAAACTGATGACTAAGGTAGGCCTTCAAGTCCATAATTCCAACATGATCACTCCCAGATATAATGATATTATCAACATAAACAATCAACACGATAATACCTGCTGAGAAAGAATGGCAAAATACTGAATGATTTAATGTGGTACGCCGAAAGCCATACTGAATGAGAACTGAACTGAACTTGTCAAACCAAGCACGAGGTGACTGTTTCAGTCCATATAATACTTTCTTCAATCGACATACGAGTTTTTTATTTCCTGCTACAACATATCCCGGTGGTTGATCCATATAAACCTCCTCCTGAAAGTCACCATGCAAGAAAGCATTCTTTATGTCCAGCTGATATATAGGCCATTGGTGATTAACCACCACAGAAATAAGAATCTGAACTGAATTCAGCCGAGCTACTAAAGAGAAAGTCTCCATATAATTCACACCATATGTCTGAGAATAACCTTTGGCAACCAACCGTGCCTTGAGGCGCTCAACAGAACCATCAGGATGATATTTAACAGTGTACACCCATCTACAACCCACTGTTTGTTTTCCAACAGGAAGTGATATAAGCTCCCAAGTCTAATTTTGATGTAAAGTATACATCTTCTCATCCATTGTACTTTTCCAACCAGAAGATGACATAGCCTGCTTGTAAGTTTTGGGAATAAAAATAGAAGACAATGAAACAACAAATGCATGAAAAGATGATGAAGTACGGTGTAATAAAACATAGTTAGAAATTGGATGCATATTCTTTGTGGTACAAAGGCGTTGTCTTTTTCTGAGAGCAATAGGAAGATCATCTGGATCTGTGGTGATGGGAGCAGAAACTTCAGGCACGGAAGATGATTGGTTGAAGGCTGAATTCTGCAGAACCACTGACCTGTCCTTGGATCTCTGATAAATCTGTAAATGGGGAATGGAGACATAAATTGATTCAGGAATGACCGAAAGTGGTATGGAAGATATCAAATCTATTGTAAAAGGAATACAATGGTCTCCTAAAGGAAAGAAAGGGGTAGACTCAAAGAATGTAACATCCGCACTAACATAATATTTGCGTGATTGTGGACTATAACAACGATAACCTTTTTGATTACGGGGATAACCAAAAAAGATACTTCAGAGATCTAGGAGCCAACTTATCTCGATTAGGTTCCAAGTTATGAATAAAATCGACGCACCCAAACACTCGAGGAGATAAAAAAAAGGTGCGACATCTGTATGTAATATGGTAAATAGAACTTTGTTATTTAATACAGATGATGGCATACGATTAATAAGATAACATACAGTAAGAACGACATCTACCCAATACTGTTTAGGGATATGCATATTGAACATGAGAGTTCAAGCCACATCTAAAATGTGTCGATGTTTGCATTCGGCTATACCATTTTGTTGAGAGGTGTGGACACAACTGGTTTGATGAATCATACCACGATCAACACAGAAACTGTTCACAGAAGATTGAGTATACTCTAAAGCATTATCAGAACTCAAAATTTTGATATGTTTATCAAACTGAACATAGACTTCATTATAAAAGGCAGATAACACATTTAGAAACTCAGATCTTTCTTTCATTAAATAACACTAAGTCATTCTGGAATAATCATCAATAAAAATTATAAAATACTGAAATCCTTTTGGACTTTTGACTCTATACGGACCCCAAATATCAGAATGAACAAGATCAAAAGACTCTAATTCATGACTCTCACTACGACGAGGAAAGGAACTACGGTGATGCTTGCCTAACTGACAAGCCTCACATTCAAGACTAGAAACATGACTCAAACTAGGAATAACTTGACGCAACTTAGCCAAAGACGGATGTCCCAAACGATAATGCCACTACAACGGAGAAGTAAAAACAGAAGTGAAGGCCTTTCCAGGTAGATCCAAGTAGTACAGTCCATCTTTTTTATGCCCCGAACCAATTATCTTCTTCGTCCCGAGGTCCTGAAAAACACACGAATTGAGAGAAAATATCACAGAACATTGAAGAAATTTGGTTAACTGGCTCACAGATAAAAAATTAAATAGAAAATTAGGCACATATAATGAATCAAATAATGATAGTGATTGAGTAGGGTGAATGACATCTTTCCCAAGCACAGGACGAGTAGACCCATCAGCCAAGATAATGTTATATTTCATGGAACTACGATTATGAAAGATAGATGTTATACCAGACATGTGAGAGCTTTCTCCTAAGTCGATGACCCAAGAGGTGGATGGTGACTGGGTTGCCACAAAAGCAGGATTACCTATATGTGCCATGGTTGCAGTAGGTTGGGAGGTGGTACTAGCAAGCGCGTTCAACTTCTGGAGGATTTATTGAAATGGAGATGAGGTATCGGACGTTGAAGTCTGATTGAAACCCGAAGTATCATCTCTGGGAGCAGAAGTGGTGACCTGGGACTGCATATTTTTATCATGCACTTGATGTACATATTCTGGTTTGCCCCACTTGTCCCAATAATAGTCTTCTATATGACCGAGCATTCATTAATAGTTACACTTTCGTGGTTGACCACGACCACCACTACCACCACCGCGGCTACCACCACCACCGCGGCCACCACCACGACCATTGTCTCTACAACCACGGCCTCCTCCTTGACCAAAACTACGACCACCATCTCTACCTCCACGTCCAATACCACGTCCACCACCATGACCAACAATACTAGAAACTAGGACAGAAGAGTCAGTACTCGGCACCATAGAACTCTGTCCCAAAAAGGAACGATTGAGATGGAAGAAAGTATCTGCCACCATAGGTAACTGCTCTCCAGCAAGGATTTGAGCTTTATAAGGTTCGAGCGCAGGATCCAAGCCGGCTAGGATAAGTGAAACATGAAACTCTTCCTTCTGTCTCCGTGCTTCCTTCAAATCAGTAGTAACCGGATGATATTGAAGTAGTTCCTCCCACAAAGCCTTCTTTGAAGCCAGATATTCATTCACAGGCTTCCTATTTTGCTTTGTATTGAACAATAACTCGTACAACTCATAGATACGGGAATGTTTCGCTTCTGCGAATATGATTCTTCCAGAGATGCCCAAATCTGTTTGCTTGATTCACACCATTGAATATTAGAAGCGATATATGGTTCCATACTATGCCACAACCATGACATAACGTATGCATCTGCACTCATCCAATCTTCATACTCAGCGGACGTTTCAGGCATGGGTTCTTCCATCAAAAACTTCAACTTCTTCTTCGTCCTTAACACCACTTTGATAGACTTGGACCAGGCAAGGTAGTTCGCACCATTGAGTTTCACCGCTGTAATCGACTTTCCCAATTCATTATTATGAATAACAGTAAAAGAAGAACCACCTCCGCTACCACCACCACTATTTACCTTGCTAGAAGATTCAGTCCCACCATACTTGCAGATGCAACAGAAAGACAAGATCTTTGAAACCCTAGATCTCACAACGAACCTCAACCAACGACGAATAACCAACGGAGATCTGTAGAAACTCTAGATCTCATAAACGAACCATGAACAACCATGAATAACGAACGATGAATGGCGAATCATGAAAAGTAGACAAAAAATAGCCGAATTTTTTTTTCGGGGCTGCCGCCTTGAACCCTGCAATCAAGGGCTACCACCCCCAAACCCCTATCGAACTCACGGCATGAGTTCGATCGGCCCTGTCGTGGATGGGATGTACAGTACTTACAAATATATGCTCTGATACCAAGTTAAGTTTGGAGATAGAGAGGAGAAGAGAAGGTAGGAGAAGAGAGAATATGAGAAAGGAGATTGCAAGGGCCTTAAACCCTAGATTACATCTCATATCTATTTATATTGATATGCAATACACCTACAATTACTATTATACCCTCATATGATAAATAACAAAATAAAATAACTCTAACAATCTTCATTCACTTAACCCCAATACTAAAACCCCAAATTTGATGTATGCTATAAGCCAAACCCCAACCCACTCTCCACCCTACACCCCATGTTTGGATTCTCTCCCCTCTTTTAAAAAAATTCTAACCCTAGATTCCTCTACTTTCTCCTTCAAATCGGTTTGTCGAATTCTAGAGTTTCGAAGAGGATTCAAATTCTTGTGCTTTGTGGCTTGGCGTTCGATTTTGACTCATGGTTAGTGAAGTTTCTTGATTGTTTTTTATTTAGGACTATTTGGGATTTTTTTTAATCGATCGATTTCTCGAATTATACAATTTCGTGTTGAATCCTTCCATTCAAATTTTAGGGTTTTGTAGGCTTTAACTGAAGCTTGATTCTCAATTCTCGACAGGATGGTGAAGTTTCTTAATTTTTTTATTGAGTCAATTGATATTACTTCTGTTAGATATAGGATATTGAGATTATCCCCTGTTAGATCAAAAGTCGAGAAGACCCTTGAAAGTGTCGCTAATGAGTTTTTAATGACATTTTCAGTGGGGTCTTCTCGACTTTTGATCTAATGGGGGTAATCTCAATATCCTACATCTAAGAGGGAGGTAATATCAATTGACCCTTTTTTATTTACTGGAATTTGCTTAGTCTATAGATTTCTTGAATCGTAAGGTTTTGGAGTGATCGTCAATTCAAATTTTGAGGTTATGGTGTTCGATTAGCATTCAAGCGTGATTCTTGATTGGTTGGTGAAGTTTGCTGAAATTCTTATTTACTACTGCTTGGAGTTTGCTCAACCAATCAATTTCTCAAATTCTAGATTTTTGGAGTGATTTTTTATTCAATTTCTAGGTTTTTGGTGTTTGGTTATCATTCAACTGTGATTCTTGATTGGTTGCTGAGTTTTATTAAAATTCTTATTTATTACTGTTTAGAGTTTGCTCAAATGGCAGATTTCTCACTAAACTGGATAAATTCACATAAATCTAAAATTGGAGAAGCAGGGATTCAATTTGGCTGGTAGAACTTTTATTAGCAGTATATAATCCTCTTGAATTATCCTTCCGAGTCCGGTTTTATTTTGTTCCTTATGTTTTTACTTTTTAGATCCCTTCATATTAATAATTATTTACCACCTTTACACCATGAACAACCAACTGCCAGCCTAATGATGCTTCCACTACTCTAACTTTACTCCAAAACCTGTAGTAGGCCGTACCACATCTAAGCTTATTAGGAAAGATTCAAATTGCATATAGCTACACCTTGGTGGAAAGCTCACAAAGCAAATGCTTTCATCAAAAGATATTGTATTTGCTACCTTTTATAGATTTTAATGGTTTAAGTTCCTTTACACTGGAGGCTTTGGAAGAACCATTTTCTTATAGAAGTTGTATGTACTACTTGGAATCCTTTCCACTTATAGGTTAGAGTTTACAATTGGGATTTTGTTTTTGTTTTATCTTCACGATTGATATTGTTTCTTGTTATGTCGCTTTGTGAAGAATGTTTTTAGAATATCTTTATTTTTTTCATAAAATTATCTATTTGCATGCATGGGTTCACCAGAGCCATTATGGAACTCTATTGATGAATATAGCTGAGTGAGAAGTTATTTGAAAGATATGGGGTAAAGTATAGGATCTTACACTTGGTCAAAAAAAATATTGCAAAAATCTCCTTATTTACTTCTTAATGCTATTCTAGTTACAGAGATCTGATAGTCGTTCTCCCTTTTTGTTAGGCTAAACGAAAACATAAAATATATAATTTTTGTGAAGCGAATAATTGTTGCAAGATCCTTAGCATTCATTCTTGGGGGTTTAAAGGTTCTGGACTAAAGGAAATGTGAGTTTCTTGTGGGATTTCGAATATATATGTCATGGAGAAATTTGTATGCGATTGTTGAAATGTTCTGTTCTGGCGAGCTATTTTCACTCTCTTATGGCAAAGTTAGCCGTGGTTTCTTTAGAGCATCCAATTTACATGTTATAACCTCTTTTCTTTAGAAGAATATGTATCCCAAATTTTACGGGATAAAGCCTTCATGGTGTTGTGCCTTTGAAACAGGGACTTGTACTTGGACTGCTATGAAAGGCAAACCTAGTGGCAGATTTAAATAAAAGATTTTTTGATTACATTTTTGTAGATTAATGGCTAGAAAAAACTAAGTTTTTAGCACAAATTAACACTACTACTACATAAATCTACAAACATTAATAGGTGTTACCCCATCAATCTCTGTATTTTCAGTTAAGCCTTTCGTATTATTGGACTGAAACTGCTTAAAGGTGAGGGAAGAAAAAAAAAGTCATGAAAGAACACAAACGCTCTTATGATTTCTACTTCATTTTTATGATCTTATTACATTTAGACTATCACTACTTATGATTCTTTTCGTGATGATATAATTATATGTTACTGCTAAGTGTATCGTATACATTACAAGCCCTAATTTGTCCCATTTAGTTATAATTGAGCTAGCATTTAAGGGCACTTACCCATAGGCTTATTATAGAACACTACATAACCAATAGGTGTGAGTTATATTATGTGGCATCCAACTTTGATGGTTTCTCAGATTCTGCCTAGCATTGACTTAAACATTATGTTTACCTTAGAAGGAACTTTTACACACTTGCAACCATGACAATTTTACATGAATGTCATTTGGCAAGTTTCATGAGTTTAGCCAACAGTAAATCTTATTTGGCGATAATTGAGCATTTAAGGGATATTTTCATGGATGCACTAGTTCCACCAAAATTGCAGACTGTATTTGTTTCAGTACTAAGTAGATTTGTTCATTAGATATTTTCATGGATGCACTAGTTCCATGCTTCATGTTTTTGTTGATGATCATATTGAGTAAATTTTATGTGTGGAATTATTGTGGTTGGTTTTCTTTTTAAATCTATCATTGGGTATGTTCTTTAGCTTAGGCACAAACCAATGTTCATATTTTATATCTATTATTTGAATATAAAGTTGCAACCTTTCTATCTGAAACATCTAGAAAGTTGAGCTAAATTTGAGTGCATTCTGAAAAGCTTGATAGCTCTGCATAATTTTAGGGGCTAAATTCAAATTTTAGTGAATGATTGCTAATAGACTCTGAATAGAAGGAGACAGTCCAAAGTAAAAAAAAGAAAAAAAAGATATTAAGGAGAGAACAAAGTAAGAAAATTGATGCAGCTGCTCTTTTGAAACTGAAAGAAATTTAAAAGGAGTAGTATATAATGATTCATTGTCCTCATAACGTCTGTTTTTACTTTTGCTTGTTTTTTGCTGGAACAAAAGGATATAGTAGTGGTTCTAAACTTGATATAGAAAGGAATGCCGGTGTTGTTGCTTGCGTGGTTCTCTTTCCTACTCCTACAAATCATTAAGGTATTATATCCACTTTAAGAACAAGTGTTTGTTATTTATGTAAGTGTATGTACTAATTTTGTCAATATGGTCATTTAGATTAGTAAACTATACCACAAGACCAGTGGTGAGGTCAGAATCAGAAATTTTGAGTCTAGATTAACGGAGCGAAGTCTGTTCCAAGAGGCTTAAATATAATTTAACATCGTGAACCCTCAACTTTGGTTGCAATTTTGATCTATCAAATGATTGAATTAACCTATAAAAATTTACAACTTACTTAAACAAGGATATACGAACTACGAATAGGATAAGATTGGCTCCTAGATCGAATATGATCCCACAAAGTCAGCGCTTCGAAACTATAAGAAATAATGCAATTTAAATACAGGAGTTGACAGTCAATTTTGATAGATGAAACTATAAAATTAACAACAATTGAAAATTTAATTGGGTGAAGGGTTATATACCAATGGAAGAGATATAGATCGATAATCCAAACAAATCATACGAAGTTTCTCCTCCGAAGTTCATTTTCTGATTCAAAATTAAGCTACTCATGCACGACATCACTGGGCTGAGCTCAAACTCGTTCCTAGGTAGACATGGGTTGTCGTGGTCGTGGTCGGTTGCGTTCAGCGTGGGGCTAGACATCTTGCGGAGCGGTCAAGCATTGTACTTCGCACTTGAGTTATTCTAACAAAGTACAGTTATACCGGTCGGGCTTAGTGGCTTAATTTTAGTTGACTAGGAAAGGAGCTGTGCAGAATAAATAGAAGAGAGTGAATGTCATGTGGCGATGTTAAAGAGATGAAGGAGATGGTGTGGAGAGGAGGAAGAATATAAGAAGATGGGGTTTTGAGTTTGAAAATGGAGATAAAAGGAACTGTGTGAGAAGTTGTTTCATTTTGAAAGCAAAGAAGAAATAGAAGCATTATGAACAAGTAGAGAATAAGCATGTATGCATGCTCTGATGCAGGTATGGGTGAGGTTTGTATATGGATGTGCAGTCGGTTACACCAAGAAGGAAATGTGGGAAGGAAGGAAGGAAGGAAAGGGTTTGTAGGACTTGTTTATATATATATATATATATATATATATATATATATATATATATTTATATATATATATATATATATATATATATATATATATATATATATATATATATATATATAGAGAGAGAGAGAGAGAGAGATGTTGTGTGTTTTGAGTTAGCTTGGTGATTAGGGTTAGGGGAATGAAGATCTTGCGGGTTAGGTGAGGGTGGTTGTGTATGCATGTATGTAGGGATTAGCTTAGAAAAAATATAGTTTAGGTATTAATTAATTAGGAAATTAGCAATTTATTGTTAATCCTAATAATCTTAATAATAATGATAATACTGGTTTAAATTCTGATGTCGACATTTAAATTCTGACGAACAAGGAAGTAGATAAATATAACAAATATTTTCAAAGGAATGACTTGATCAAAATGGACAAATAGAGGTCTGATCATCAAACAAAATGAATAATGACAGCAAGGGTGAGAGAATCAAGGTGGAGTGTCACTTCCCATTCTTTATCCATATCTATATATGTATAAGTACATGTATCATGTATTTTGTGTTCATGTATCCATTATTGATATGGTATACTGCAGGTATTTCTAGTACCTGTATCCATTCGTGGTCCCATGTATCTTGTTTTTGGGTTTTTTTAGTGAGTTTCATGAGTGGTGTAGGCATGTCGCACATAGGGTGATCAATGGGTCTAAATCAATTCACTGACTTATTCAGCTGTTTTTTGATTTTTAGTTTTATACAAGATAATTATACATGAGACTACCCTAGATTAGTAGATTACCTATTTGCATTGCCATAGACCCAAGCTAGGTCTCGTGCATAGACTGGTGTACCATTAAATTGTCCAAATTCGAAAATTATCCAGCTAGCCGGTATACCGTCGTTATATCGTGATATACCGCCAGTATACTGGTGGGGTACATTTCACCCAGTCAGCAAAGATGATTGGGCAAATTTGCTGACTGGGCAACACTATTGCACCTTTGTCCCTTGGTTTTTCTTATGAACGGGTGGAATTCAGTAGGGGCATGGATTGGGAAGTGACTTCCATCCATTGGCTCCCTATATATTCCCTCTCTGTTTCTATCAGTAGATTTCACTGTCAGTAACTATCGTCTTCTGTGTCGAGGTTAATCTTGATTATGTGTCCATAAAACTCAAGACACAGAGAAGGACTCATTTCTCTTGAGAAGGGATGCTGAGTCATCATCTATTAGACCTAGTCCTAAATAGTCAAGAGTTCATTGGACTAGAGTTTTAGTTTGGACTTAAGAATTTGAGTTGTTAAGTGTTTATGCTGGCCTGAGCTCATAAAGTTGATGGATGACTGAGTTATAAAATAGCAATAAACAATTCTATTGGGCCGGGCCAATAACTAAAGAATTATTTATCAAGATTTTGGTGGGCCAGTATGGGCCGAGGGTGAACAATATTGGATTGAGATTATAAAAAATAAATCAGAATAATTATTTCTTTGAGTTTGACATAAATTAGTTATAACTAAAATCGAAAAATTAGATTAAAAAAATTGGTAACTTCTTGGGCTTACAGTATTAGGCCTTAGTATAAGGAGAATAAGAATATATATTTGGTCATTAGTGCAACCACCTATTACCAAGGGAGGGGTATTTTTGTCATTTGATAATATTTGGTAATTAATTTTAGTAGCAATAATATTTATTATTATTGTTATTAATATTATTTATTATTTATTTGTATTCATTGGGCATTTGTGTTAGCTAGTTAGTTTGGACTAGTACATGGACCTAGTTAGCACCTAACATGTAGCTAGGGCACCCATGACCCAATTGGTTAGTCATGACATGGTTAGTAGCATAATTAAGTTAGTTTAGTTAGAGGATAGAATATTTCTCTCATTAGAGTGATTCCCTCTTTAATTAATTAAGGGAAGCCTTGAGAAATTGTATGAACCCACTTGAAGCCTTTAGAAGCGTGTAGAAGGGACTAGTGGACCAACCAACTAGCCCCAACCTAGCCAATTGTGGCCGGCCACTAAGAGAGGAGGAGAGAGAAATTCGTTTCACCAATTCATTCTTTTCATTCATAAATTCCTTCTTCTTTCCCAAGCAACCCATTTCCCACCAATTCTCAACCAATCCATACTCATTTCCAACCCATTTCACTATCAAGGAGGCCTAGGAGCTTGGAGGACACAAGAAGATCTAGTGGAGAGGTGATTGCAAGGAGATCGTGTCAATCTTCGTGTCCACTTGGAAAATTTTATTGTGAATCCATCTCCTAATAGGCATAACCCCAATTTCCAATTAATTTCTATTCTAATTGTCAAATGAGACCTATAGGAACCCTCTCTTGGCTAAGGACTACTCATAGGAAGAAGAATTAGGTTCTAATAGGCCTTTTGGTGATAGTTACATTGAGTTTTGTGTCCAAATTAGGAGAATTCTAAATTTGGGACATCAAGTATTTGTCATTTGGTTATTTGTGTTCAATTGAACTTGTATGGGTGATATGGGAGTAGCTACATGTCCACAATTAGATACGAGTAGGCTGTGTCGTGATACGACATGATATAGGTTGATATTAAAGGTGTTGGAGCTCAATTACTATTAATTCTCTTCTAATGCATTATAATTAGTGATAATAGTGATATATATGCCATAAATTAGATTTTATATGTGTTCTATGTGAATTGTGGGTGTATGGAGGATGTATCATGGAGTATCACGTATGGTGCACACAATGTGTTTTATGTATTGCTTATATATATATATATATATATGTGTGTGTGTGTGTGTGTGTGTGTGTGAATATTAGGTGTTTGCATTCATATATATATTTATGTGGGGATGTGTATATGGAACTTGTGAGGGTTATAGGTGTGTGTGTACACAATTGTGCACACTTAAAGTTATTGTGATGGCATTAGAGTGTACAGGCAAGTACTTTTTGGAGCACTGCATTGTGTGTGTGTGGGGGGGGGGGGTCCTACAGAGACTTGAGCTCAGGAGGTGAAGAGTGAGGAGCTGAGATTGCATTGGTGAATGCAGGAAGGGTATTTGGCCTACTGCAGTTGGTGTGTAGGGTAGTGGTTATTAGTTGTGTCAGTTAAGGAGTAGTGTGATTGCCAAGATAATTAGGGGGCTCGAGTTGGAGTGTTCAAGTACTTAGGGAAACACACATGTAAGTACTAAATAAAGGTAATGGCAGTTGTGAGGACTGATACTTGGTATCAGTCCAAATTGGGATTGACTGCAAAGGTATTGGGTTCAGAGTTGGGGAGAACTGATCTCTGATCAAGTGGGTTCAGTTGCAAAGTTAACAGAGATGAAGAAAGTGTCTGCACCTATGAATCTGTGTTGAGTGAAATGGGCAATGATTGGGTAATGGGCAGATGAAGGTTGGGTTTGTGTAATACCTATATGCATGGAAGAATACTATTATGTGTTGTTGGAGGACTTGTGCAGTGCCTTCATTTGCACTGCAAGTGAAGGGGCGGGGGGTAAATGTTCCAGGCCTGGGAGCATGTAGGATATTTAGTTGGTATATCAATATTCTCAGTTAGTTAAATTAGTATTAATAGATAGTTGTGGTATCAGTGATTAAGAGGAATTATAGATATTAAGAAGGTTAGAGGTATCATGCTCAGTTGGCATCAGTAGGAGACCTTGGGCTAGTAAGTGAGGTATCAGTTAGATTTGGGAAAGGGGATCAGTGAGGGGCCAGATTAGTAAGGTTGAGTTGGATTACATATAAGTTAAGATTATGACTTGACACTAAAGTATATGAGGCTCATTAGTGGTAATTAGTATGACTAAGGTATTATGAGAAGTAAGGGGAGAAGGTAGTTACCTTATAGGAGTTAGCTTCAGTTAAGCACCATGCTAAGTAATATGAATGATAGGTGTTAGTATTGAGGTTAGTTATTGTCACGGCCCAGTCCCAAAATATTATGGAACCCGGCCACGTGGCATTGGCCAGCTAACACGACTCCGAGGATATCCCAATTTAATGGATCCTGACGAAGCGTGCTACGCTGTCCTAAATCTAACAAGTCTAAAACAACAACAGGCAATGTCTAATCTCATCCACAGATAACAAGTAAATACTGAAATAAAAGACTAGAATATAAGAAACATAGTCGACTGACATAGTACAACTGAAATAAGTCTGGTGGGAACAAACCCACTACAAATATACTGATAGTCTGAAATATAGTACTGAATATCTGAAACGAAAGTACTGATAAGGAGAGACTGGAACAACATCTAACTAGGTAAGGAGCTCCAGTCATAGGCGGAAGGCCTACCAATCTGATCAGGGGTACTCTAATGGGAGTACCTCCAACTCTTCGTCGAGAGCAAACCTCGCCTCTACGCCTGGCCCATAAACTGTGGGATAAAAGGCCTCGTCCAGATCTGGAAGATAACCAGATCCTCAGAGGGACATAACAAGATACAATATGCATGCCAGATATAGTACTGAAATAAAAGTAAAGAGGGGGTGTGCTAACCATCTAAGTGAATGCAATATAAGGATAACCTAGGAACGTATAAGTAGGTGTAGGCATAACGTCCAACGTCCTCTAGAGTGTGGTATCTGCAACGTCCATCATTCCGAGGAATGAGGTATCTGTGTATAAGTATAACGTCCACACTCTAAGGCGTGGTGTCTGCAATGTATACATACGTTCGTAACACTCCGTAGAGCGCGGTGTCTGAAATATAGGGAGTCACCGAGTCTGTGGTTCCTCTGGATACCACGGAGTCCGGTGGGGGTATCCCATACGTTTATCAGTTGTCCTTCCCGCCCAATGTAGATACGCAAGTCGAATATACGACTTGAGTGTACCGTATCTAGATGCCAAGTCTCAACTAACTATGCTACTCTAGAATACATGCTAGTCCGTGATGCATATCATACGCACCGATAGCGAATCGAGTACGCGGACCCGTATCCCAATATGAATGTACCATCGTGGTACGTGTATAGTGCCATGGTCTAGGAGGATATCAGAATATCCTCGCAGTAGTGGTTGAGTCAACTAGCAACTAGGTCAAGTACACTACTCATCGACGCAATGTCGACTACACCCGAGTCAATCTCGGATGCGCACAGTTCATGTATATTTGAAATATTTAACATTTAAATTTAAAGCAGTAAATCAGCAAGGTATACTTGCCTGCCCCGGGTAGCTGCGAAATCCAAAGCCCTGCTCCTGATGCCTCGGCAGTAGTGTCTAGCAATCCTATATAGGATATAGTAATGACCAAGTTAGTCGCTACAATAGCACGACTAAGACGCACGGTTTGTATCTACAGCTGTTCAAGGGTCGGGGCTGTATGTATATATAGCTAACACTATCATATACATATACTCTATACCATATTTAGTTATTTTTTAGAAAAATAGCTATGTTTAATAGTACAAATTAGTACTTACGTATTAATTAGTATATAAATAATACACCTATTGAATAACTGTACATAATTGATAATAAAGCAAATTCATATTTTTATACATATACACATTTTTAGAGGATCAATACATATAAGTATATTATATATACACATACTAAATTTCCAGAAAAAATGTAATTAAACTTAATATATTATATATTTAATATCTTTCATATATATTAAAATATACCAACATACATTTATACATACATACATACATACATACATACATACACACATACATACTAGTGTATAAATATTAATACGTAAATATACTAGGAAAATAGTATTATATATAATATTAAATCACATAAATACTTTTATTATGATTTATTTTAAATACTTACCATTATACATCATACATATATTTATAAATCAGAAAATACGTTTATATGTAGTAGGTATTCATATACATACCCAACTATACTCATGTGTATACACAACAGTAAATATTTGTGCACCACATTATTAATTAGGTATATACATACATTATTTATAAATCAGAAATACACATTTATTTGTACATATATATATATATATATATATATATATATATATATTTACTTATATACCTATACTCTTAGGTATTTAAAGTATTTATACTATGTATTTATATATATACTAAGTATTTATATATCTTCATTAATTAATAAGCATTTAGATATATATATATATATATATATATATATATATATATATATATATATATATATATATATATATATATATATATATATATATATATATATATTACATACACATTTACACAGCAGTATTTACAGTATATATACATTAAATACTATAAAATACAGAAAAGAATATATATATTTGAATACATAATATACGTATTTAAATACTATAAAATACGAGATTCATATATATTTAAACTTGCAAACTAAAATACATGCACAAATACTAACTATTATACATAAAATAATATGCTAGGTTGTACCTCAGGTCGAGGGGGTCGAGTTGGTCGGTCGTCGCCGGCGGGGGTGGCCGGACGGCGCTCCGGCGTCGCGCGGGGAGGAGATGGGCAGCAGCAGCAGTTTGGTACAGTTCCTCGCTGCGGGCTCGATTGCTCCTCGAGTTGGCGGCGACGTCGGCTGAAACTCGGCGGGGTGGTGGAGGACTGGACGGGGAAGGGCTCGGCCAAGTATGGCGGTCGGAGATGCGGTGGTGGCGGAGCACGACGAGGATGGGTGGGTCGGCTGTGTATTTTGGAGGGGAGCAGCCGGGTTGGTGTGGGGCTGTTGGGGCGTGGCTACCGGCGGCGTCGTGGCCGGGTGGCGGTGACTGAGGGTAGGGGAGGGTCCGGCGAAGGGGTCGGGTTAGGGTGGCGGTGACTGGTGGTGACTGGTGGTCGGCGTCGAGCTCGGGGTGGGTAGGCTAGGGTCGGCTGTTGGTTTAGGGTCTTAGGTATATTTGGTTTTGGTTTTTCATTTACAATGTAAATATGTAAGTATATGTAGGAGAGAGAGTGAGGGGGGGCTGCCTAGGGATTAGGGCCGGCTGGACAAACATTCTTGGGGAGTGGGGTTGTCCATCAAGATGAGTGGAGGGCTAGGAATAGGCCATTCAAATTGTAGGGTCAAGATGGGTTCCCAAAAAGGTGGTGTAAGTACATGAAAAATGGGGGGAAACCAAATGCCTACGGTTGGTTATGAGCATTACTTTTCTCCATGATGGTTTGGGCCAATGAGAGGGGGACACCATATTGTAATTTTGCAATTAGGCCCCTGAACAATTTAGTATTTGCACAATAACTAGGATTGGGAATTTAATGCATACAAACACCATGTTTGGTGTTCCTCATTGGACTATGATGGTGTTTGGTATTTTGTATGAGGCTTGTGGGTGTGGATGTGGGTTTGGGTTGGAGTTGGGTCCAATTTAAAAGAGGTTGGGTAGCCACATTAATTAATTCGTAATTAATGTGACGGGTGTTTCTAATTTAATTTAATTAAAAACCGAGAGTCTAAATTTGGGCTGGACAAGGGTCATTAGTGTAGTAGGCTCAGTGTACAATAATTTCGTGATTTGGGTTTGCCAAAACTGGTTGAGGTTGGGTCTCAATGTCAATTGGAACGGGCAGCGAACGTAATTTTGCAATTTAATTAATTTGCGCACGTACGTTTGTAACGACTTTTGTGCGACTATAATTTGGCACAAAAATCGGTATCCGGGGTTTGTTCTAGGTTAAATACGAGGGGTTTATAGGTCTAGGTCAAATATGTGGAAGTTGTTCTAGGGCAACAGCTAGGGTAGTAACATAAACAACCAAATCATTGCACAAGTATTTATAATACTATAAATTAAATCATAATTAATCTAGGTTAACCCTAATCATGCTAATTAAATTATTTAACCCGAATTTCTGGTCGAGGGGGTTTACAACATACCCTCCTTAGAGCATTTCGTCCTCGAAATTAAAACAGGCATATAGAAAAACTGTTGAATGAAATTAAACATTAAGACATACCTAGGCCTTCGAAGAGATGGGGAAAACGTTGCCGAATATCGTCCTCTCGTTCCCAGGTTGATTCACCTGGTGCATGATGCCTCCATGCGACACGAACTAGAGGGATAGTATGGCCTCGCAGTACCTTCTCGCTTCGGTCTAGGATCTCTACCGGCTCCTCCTGGTATGATAAGCTTGGACCAACGGTGATCTCCGAGTGGTCAAGCACATGACTTGGATCCGGTATGTACCTCCTCAGCTGAGATACATGGAAGACGTCGTGAACTCCTTCCAGTGTCTGCGGCAAGGCCAATCTGTAAGCAACTTCTCCGACGCGCTCTAGCACATCGAAGGGTCCGATGTACCTCGGACTCAGCTTTCCTCTGCCTCCAAATCTGATGGTTCCTCTGGTAGGTGAAATCTTCAGGAACACATGTTCTTCCACCTGGAACTCTAGGGGTCATCGATGCACATTAGCCCAATGCTTCTGCCTGTCCTGTGCTGCTCGTAGATGCCCCTGAATCTTCTTCACCTTCTCCACTGTATGGATGATCAACTCTGGTCCTAGAATCTGCCTCTCGCCTATATCGCTCCAACATACGGGGGAACGACATTTTCTACCATACAATGCCTCATAGGGAGCCATCTGAATGCTCGCCTGATAGCTATTGTTGTAGAAAAATTCGACCAAGTGCAAGTGGTCCTCCCATGAACCGCTGAAGTCAAGCATTCAAGCTCTCAACATATCCTCCAGCGTCTGAATGGTGCGCTCGGATTGTCCATCTGTCTGCGGGTGGTACGAAGTACTGAACTTAAGGCGGGTACCAAGACTCTCTTGCATACTCCTCCAAAAGTACGATGTAAACCTCGTATCCCGGTCAGACACGATACTGACTGGCACTCCATGCAATCGTACAATCTCCCTCATGTACATGTCTGCCAAGACTTTCGTAGATTGCCCAACCCTGAAGGGTAAAAAGTGGGCAGACTTGGTGAGTCTATCTACGATTACCCATACGGCATTGCGACCACTAGGACTCCTCGGGAAACCCGTGACGAAGTCCATGGTGATGTGCTCCCATTTCCACTCCGGTATCGGGAGTGGTTGAAGTAATCCGGCAGACCTCTGATGCTCAGCCTTGACTTGCTGACACACCAGACACTTAGCCACGAAGCGGGCTATCTCTCTCTTCATCCCGTGCCACCAGTAGTACTGCCTCAGGTCTCGGTACATCTTCGTGCCTCCTGGATGTATGGAATAGGTCGAACTGTGTGCCTCCATCATCAGCTCCTTGCGTAGCTCTCCATTCGGAACATAGAGACGATCTCCACATCTCAAGGTCCCGTTCTCGTGTATGTGCAGTCCCGTCTGTATTTCAGCCTCTGTCCTCTGTCGAAGCCTTTGAAATCTGGCGTCTGTCGGCAAAGCAACCTTGATTTTCTCCACCAATGTCGATTGTACCTGGAAACTCGATATCTGACCATCTACTCCGGGCATGACGACTTCGATACCCAACTGTTCTAGATCTCTCAACAGATATTGTTGGGTAGTCAGGAAAAATGCTATGGGCTTCCTGCTTAAAGCATCGGCTACCACATTAGCCTTTCCCGGATGGTACTGCAGCTCAATCTCGAAGTCCGCCATCACTTCGAGCGAACGTCTCTGCCTCTGGTTCAGGTCCTTCTGTGTGTAGACGTATTTAAGGCTCTTGTGATCGGTAAATATCTCCACGCGCTCTCCGTACAGGTAGTGCCTCCAAAGCTTCAAAGCAAAGATCACTGCGGCAAGCTCCAAGTCGTGGGTGGGATAGTTCTTCTCATGGGTCCTCAGCTGCCTAGAGGCATAGGCCACAACCTTCCCATGCTGCATCAAGACGCATCCTAATCCTTTCCCGGACGCATCGCTATAGATCACGAATCCTCCGGGTCCAGAAGGTATGGTCAAGATGGGTGCTGTAGTCAGACGCTTCTTCAGCTCATCGAACGCCGTCTGACACTCCTCTGTCCAGGTAAACTCCTAATCCTTGCGGGTCAAGCGGGTCATCGGCTCTGCGATCCTTGCAAAGTTCTCCACGAACCTCCGGTAATATTCGGCAAGTCCTAGGAAACTCCTTACCTCCGTGACGTTGGTAGGGGTCGGCCACGTCTCTACTGATGAAATCTTCGCAGGATCTACTGAGATGCCATCTCCCGAGATAACGTGTCCAAGAAATGCGACACGATCTAGGAGAAACTCGCACTTGCTCAGCTTGGCATAAAGCCTCTCTCGTCTCAGCGTCTCTAGCACTAGCCTCAAGTGCTCCCCGTGCTCCTCGTGGCTCTTCGAATACACTAAGATATCGTCGATAAAGACTACCATGAACTGGTCCAGATACTCATAGAAGACTCGGTTCATCAGGTTCATAAACACAGCAGGCGCATTTGTCAATCCGAAAGGCATCACTAGGAACTCGTAATGGCCGTAACGAGTCCTAAATGCTGTCTTTGGAATGTCCTCCCTTCGCACCTTCACCTGATGGTAGCCCGATCTCAAGTCGATCTTCGTGAACACCATTGCTCCTGTCAGCTGGTCGAACATATCGTCGATTCATGGTAGAGGGTACTTGTTCTTGATAGTCAGAGCATTAAGGGCTCTGTAATCAATGCACATCCGGAACGTTCCATCCTTCTTCGGTACAAACAGCACTGGTGCTCCCCAGGGTGATGCACTAGGACGAACGAATCCTTTGATCTGCAACTCCTCTAGCTGTAGCTTCAGCTCGTCAAGCTCCTTCTTCGCCAACCGGTACACATTTGATGATACCGGTGCTGCTCCAGGTATTAGCTCAATGGTGAACTCCACCTCTCTATCAGGTGGTAGGCCTGGCAACTCATCTGGGAAAATATCCTCGAATTCTGTAACGATCTCGGGGGGTGACGTCTCTATCGCCATGTAAGCTCCAGCTGCATGTCCTACTCCTCGCTCGATGGTGCCTCGCATGAACTCGAACTCCGGTTGTCCTGGCAGTCTAAAAGTAACGCTACCCTTCCGGCAATATAGTACGGCATTGTACTGGCTTAACCAGTCCATGCCCAGAACAACGTCGAAAGCTGGCATTGGGAGTACCAACAATCGTGCTCTCATCTCCCTACCACAAACTACTACCGAGCACGTTCTAATGGTGCTGGTAACCGGTACGATGCCTCC
The DNA here is from genome assembly GCA_036927795.1 of Iris macrosiphon. Lineage (NCBI taxonomy): Eukaryota > Viridiplantae > Streptophyta > Magnoliopsida > Asparagales > Iridaceae > Iris > Iris macrosiphon. The sequence continues at coordinate 104,239,019 of JAYESA010000015.1, read as the reverse complement.
TCCGGTAAGTATTCTCCAACTCTTAGGTAAGGGGGAAGTTGCTACTCTATGCATTGCTACAAATCTACTAGATATAAATGACAATGTAGCTCCAGAATCAAACAGTGCAGTTGCAGGTAATGAGGCAACTAGAATTGTACCTGCTATAGCCTCTCCCTCTGGTTCCTCCTCAATAGATGGTAAAGCAAAGGCTTGCCCGCGCCTCTGCCCTCCTGCCTGCTGTCGGGCCTGGTTGAATTGTGCCTCCTGTGTGACCAAGGGTGGTCCTCTCTGCTGTCCTCCGGTAGCTGGTGGACGCTGTCCTCCTGCTGGGGGTGGTGTCCTCAGTGGTGTTGCTGGTGGCCTCTGTCCAGTCTGGGGTGCTGTGTCACTGCGCTGGGGGCAGTCTCTAGCAAGGTGCTAGCTGGCTCCACAGACCATGCAGAGCCCGAGCTTCTTCCTGCAGTCTCGGATGATGTGTCCCCTCTTGCCACAGAAGTGACAGGTCGGAAGCTCCTTCTGCTGGTACGGCGCTGCCATCTGCTGTGCCTGCGCTCCTGGACAACGGATCGGTCCTCCGGCTCCTTGCTGGGTCCTGGCTGGAACGTTCGCGCTGGAACGTCTCGTTCCTCCTCCTCCTATAGCCTCTTGGATCCTCGCCTCTGATAGGACCTCTTCATAAGAGATCCTCGCCTGGGTAGTAGTGTACCTCTGCAGCTCTTGAGTGAGGCCATGGTAGAATCTCCTGGCTTTCTCCAGGTCATTAGGGATCAGGGCTGCTCCGAATCGGCTGAGTCTGCTGAACTCTCCGTCGTAGGCGTCCACAGTCAGGTTCCCTTGCTCCAGGTGCAGGAACTGAGAGTACAGGGCGTTCCTCACCGTAGCTGGGAAATACTTCGTGTTGAAGTGCTCTAGAAATTCCTCCCAAGTCTGCTGTCGGCCAATGCTGCGCTCCATAGAGTCCCACCAGTGATGGGCGTTGCCTATGAGTTGGGCCCTCACTGCGGTCATCCAGAGATCGGGGTGTAGCTGCGAACCCTCTAGCAGCATCTCGGTGTTGGAGACCCAGTCTGAGATCTCCTCAGCCGTCTCCTTACCCGAGAAGGTTCCCGGGCCCATCTGTCTGAAGCCTTTTACAGTGCCTGTTTGCTGGACATATGCAGGTGCTGGTGCTGGTGCTTGGGCAGGTGCCCTCTCTAGTACGGCCATCAGACCCTGTCTCAGAGTCTCTGTCTGCTGCATCTGGGCCTGCATCATCATTTGGAAGAACTGCATCATCTGTGTCTGTCCCTCCGCTGGCGGCATCTGAGGTGGAAATGGTGGAGGTGGTGGAAGCGGTACCTCCTGCTGTCTCCTCGGTGTCTTCTCGGGTGCCGGCCTCTCATACTGCGGCATCGGTGTCGCCCTCGAGGTCTGCCCCTCAAAGTACTGCCTCGGAATCATCTGTGATGCCTGGCCCTCTGGCTGCTGCGTCTCCTCGTCGGGAGAGATCTGATGCCAGTGCATCATCGGGGCCTGAGGGATCACCTCTGCCTCTGGCTGAGGCTGCTCTCTGGGTGGTCCCCGAGTCGTATCCTCCCTCGGTGCTGCAGGCGGTGCTATGGCACCGAGTATCTCACGTCGGCTCCGAAGGTTCATCTCGCTGTAAGAGATAGGACTTCATTAGAGAGAGTACGGAAAAATCAAACAGGATGCAAATATATTACAGTTCGAAAGAGGTTCAAAGGCGTAATCAAGTGGATGAGACCTAATAATTTCTATCCTATTGCAGGCTCGCTGGGCACGTTTTCGTATCTCAAGAGATAAACATTTGATGTTTGCAGACCTGCATGGGCCACCACTAAAACCATGTCACGCCCCAGTCCCAAAATATTATGGAACCCGGCCACGTGGCATTGGCCAGCTGACACGACTCCGAGGATATCCCAATTTAATGGATCCTGACGAAGCGTGCTACGCTGTCCTAAATCTAACAAGTCTAAAACAACAACAGGCAATGTCTAATCTCATCCACAGATAACAAGTAAATACTGAAATAAAAGACTGGAATATAAGAAACATAGTCGACTGACATAGTACAACTGAAATAAGTCTGGTGGGAACAAACCCACTACAAATGTACTGATAGTCTGAAATATAGTACTGAATATCTGAAATGAAAGTACTGATAAGGAGAGACTGGAACAACATCTAACTAGGTAAGGAGCTCCAGTCATAGGCGGAAGGCCTACCAATCTGATCAGGGGTACTCTGATGGGAGTACCTCCAACTCTTCGTCCAGAGCAAACCTCGCCTCTACGTCTGGCCCATAAACTGTGGGATAAAAGGCCTCGTCCAGATCTGGAAGATAACCAGGTCCTCAGAGGGACGTAACAAGATACAATATGCATGCCAGATATAGTACTGAAATAAAAGTAAAGAGGGTGTGTGCTAACCATCTAAGTGAATGCAATATAAGGACAACCTAGGAACGTATAAGTAGGTGTAGGCATAACGTCCAACGTCCTCTAGAGTGTGGTATCTGCAACGTCCATCATTCCGAGGAATGAGGTATCTGTGTATAAGTATAACGTCCACACTCTAAGGCGCGGTGTCTGTAATGTATACATACGTCCGTAACACTCCATAGAGCACGGTGTCTGAAATATAGGGAGTCACCAAGTCTGTGGTTCCTCTGGATACCACGGAGTCCGGTGGGGGTATCCCATACGTTTATCAGTTGTCCTTCCCGCCCAATGTAGATACGCAAGTCGAATATACGACTTGAGTGTACCGTATCTAGATGCCAAGTCTCAACTAACTATGCTACTCTAGAATACATGCTAGTCCGTGATGCATATCGTACGTACCGATAGCGAATCGGGTACGCGGACCCGCATCCCAATATGAATGTACCATCATGGTACGTGTATAGTGCCATGGTCTAGGAGGATATCAGAATATCCTCGCAGTAGTGGTTGAGTCAACTAGCAACTAGGTCAAGTACACTACTCATCGACGCAATGTCGACTACACCCGAGTCAATCTCGGATGCGCACAGTTCATGTATATTTGAAATATTTAACATTTAAATTTAAAGCAGTAAATCAGCAAGGTATACTTGCCTGCCCCGGGTAGCTGCGAAATCCAAAGCCCTGCTCCTGATGCCTCGGCAGTAGTGTCTAGCAATCCTATATAGGATATAGTAATGACCAAGTTAGTCGCTACAATAGCACGACTAAGACGCACGGTTTGTATCTACAGCTGTTCAAGGGTCGGGGCTGTATGTATATATAGCTAACACTATCATATACATATACTCTATACCATATTTAGTTATTTTTTAGAAAAATAGCTATGTTTAATAGTACAAATTAGTACTTACGTATTAATTAGTATATAAATAATACACCTATTGAATAACTGTACATAATTGATAATAAAGCAAATTCATATTTTTATACATATACACATTTTTAGAGGATCAATACATATAAGTATTTTATATATACACATACTAAATTTCCAGAAAAAATGTATTTAAACTTAATATATTATATATTTAATATCTTTCATATATATTAAAATATACCAACATACATTTATACATACATACATACATACACACATACATACTAGTGTATAAATATTAATACGTAAATATACTAGGAAAATAGTATTATATATAATATTAAATCACAGAAATACTTTTATTATGATTTATTTTAAATACTTACCATTATACATCATACATATATTTATAAATCAGAAAATACGTTTATATGTAGTAGGTATTCATATACATACCCAACTATACTCATGTGTATACACAACAGTAAATATTTGTGCACCACATTATTAATTAGGTAAATATACATACATTATTTATAAATCAGAAATACACATTTATTTGTACATATATATATATATATATATATATATTTACTTATATACCTATACTCTTAGGTATTTAAAGTATTTATACTATGTATTTATATATATACTAAGTATTTATATACCTTCATTAATTAATAAGCATTTAGATATATATATATATATATATATTACATACACATATACACAGCAGTATTTACAGTATATATACATTAAATACTATAAAATACAGAAAAGAATATATATATTTGAATACATAATATACGTATTTAAATACTATAAAATACGAGATTCATATATATTTAAACTTGCAAACTAAAATACATGCACAAATACTAACAATTATACATAAAATAATATGTTGGGTTGTACCTCAGGTCGAGGGGGTCGAGTTGGTCGGTCGTCGCCGGCGGGGGTGGCCGGACGGCGCTTCGGCGTCGCGCGGGGAGGAGATTGGCAGCAGCAGCAGTTTGGTACAGTTCCTCGCTGCGGGCTCGATTGCTCCTCGAGTTGGCGGCGGCGTCGGCTGAAACTCGGCGGGGTGGTGGAGGACTGGACGGGGAAGGGCTCGGCCAAGTATGGCGGTCGGAGATGCGGTGGTGGCGGAGCACGACGAGGATGGGTGGGTCGGCTGTGTATTTTGGAGGGGAGCAGCCGGGTTGGTGTGGGGCTGTTGGGGCGTGGCTGCCGGCGGCGTCGTGGCCGTGTGGCGGTGACCGAGGGTAGGGGAGGGTCCGGCGAAGGGGTCGGGTTAGGGTGGCGGTGACTGGTGGTGACTGGTGGTCGGCGTCGAGCTCGGGGTGGGTAGGCTAGGGTCGGCTGTTGGTTTAGGGTCTTAGGTATATTTGGTTTTGGTTTTTCATTTACAATGTAAATATGTAAGTATATGTAGGAGAGAGAGTGAGGGGGGGCTGCCTAGGGATTAGGGCCGGCTGGACAAACATTCTTGGGGAGTGGGGTTGTCCATCAAGATGAGTGGAGGGCTAGGAATAGGCTATTCAAATTGTAGGGTCAAGATGGGTTCCCAAAAAGGTGGTGTAAGTACATGAAAAATGGGGGGAAACCAAATGCCTACGGTTGGTTATGAGCATTACTTTTCTCCATGATGGTTTGGGCCAATGAGAGGGGGACACCATATTGCAATTTTGCAATTAGGCCCCTGAACAATTTAGTATTTGCACAATAACTAGGATTGGGAATTTAATGCATACAAACACCATGTTTGGTGTTCCTCATTGGACTATGATAGTTTTTGGTGTTTTGTATGAGGCTTGTGGGTGTGGATGTGGGTTTGGGTTGGAGTTGGGTCCAATTTAAAAGAGGTTGGGTAGCCACATTAATTAATTCATAATTAATGTGACGGGTGTTTCTAATTTAATTTAATTAAAAACCGGGAGTCTAAATTTGGGCTGGACAAGGGTCATTAGTGTAGTAGGCTCAGTGTATAATAATTTCGTGATCTGGGTTTGCCAAAACTGGTTGAGGTTGGGTCTCAATGTCAATTGGAACGGGCAGTGAACGTAATTTCGCAATTTAATTAATTTGCGCACGTACGTTTGTAACGACTTTTGTGCGACTATAATTTGGCACAAAAATCGGTATCCGGGGTTTGTTCTAGGTTAAATACGAGGGGTTTATAGGTCTAGGTCAAATATGTGGAAGTTGTTATAGGGCAACAACTAGGGTAGTAGCATAAACAACCAAATCATTGCACAAGTATTTATAATACTATAAATTAAATCATAATTAATCTAGGTTAACCCTAATCATGCTAATTAAATTATTTAACCCGAATTTCTGGTCGAGGGGGTTTACAGTTATATAGTTAAGGTATGGTATTGCTATATGTCAAGTTACAGGTTAAGATATTAACTAGTATTTTAATATAATCTAGGTAATAACTAGTATAAGACTAATATTGACTGGATTGACCTAGTATACCTAGTATTGACCTAGAAGTGGCCTAAAAATATTATCCTTAGCTAGTTACACATGTTTCTCATTTTAAATCATTGTTTAGCACTTATATTACTTATTTAGGACTCTTGGACTCCAGTGTGAGCACTATTGACTATTTCTCACTCCAGATATCAGGCAAGTACATTCTCTGACAATTTTAATTATTTTGATAATTACTATGATACTAGTTTTGTAGTGTTATACTTGATTCTTGATACGGTGGATACACGGGCTAGTACTATATATAGATTCACGTCATGAGGAGTCGTGATTGGATCCATTATACTAGTTGGGGGATGGAAGAACTATTAGTAGGTTATGTGATCATACCACATATCCGTGCATCATGGCTAACCTTAAACCTCACGTATGGTTAGCTTGACCCTTTATCCGTGCATCATAGTTGATCATATATGATTGAGCCTGACCCTATATTATATTCGTGACTCATAGCTAATCATATATGATCTAGCCTGATTCGTGCTCCCAAGCCGATCACATAACAAACTAATATTTTAAGGCACTTAGCTAGTTTATTCTATTCTCTATTCCAGTTCATACCTTCTCTATTTAAATTTACTTGCTTTTTCACTACTTACCATACTTTTGTGATATGATACTAGTTTCTCCTCCTTTCTGTATAGTTATAGTAATATATTTCATCATGTATATTCATTACTCACTATTTTATAGTTTTTATCAATATAATTGGAACTGTTGTTAGTTTATGTGCCTCGCTCCATTCTGACTGGATAATATTTTTCGGATAATTTAGAGGACTTATGTCCTACATTCTATGGACCGGGAGTAGACAAGGGATATATCCAGGAACCTCAGGAGGATCCCGTTCCAGTAGAGGAGTCACTAGTAGTGACTTAGTTAGCTTAGAATTTTATATTATATTGGATTGTTTCCAACTTTAAGACTATGAGTTGTATTACATTTGAGACTTATATTGTGTTGAGATAGCTAGACTCTTAGACTTAGCATTGATGATTTTGAGTTGTATATATTTTTAGACTTTCTTGATTCTTTATATATTATCGTGCTATTCATCTTTCTTATAGATTATTGTGATTGAGTATTGATATTGCCATTATATATTTATCTTGTCCTCCTTTGGAGTTGAGATATCATTGATAGGTTATGATATTATATTATGAGATGTGATAGATAGTATTGTTGACCTAGAACAGTGTTATACGTCGTTGTTACGGCATAGGCTGGGCGTTGCCACGTAATCGTGCCCCGATTATCCAGGTACGGGTCGTGACAATTAGTTTTGGACATAATTAAAGGTTCAAGTAAAAGAAATTTAGGAAAAAATATAGGATTAAATTTTAGAAATATCTTAGACATAAAAAATTATTTTTAGAGTATATAATTAAATTAGAAAGCAAAAAAGTTTCTAGAATTTAAACTAATTAAGTTCCAAACAAAATATAACTAAGGGATATTTATGTCATTTGGCCAACACAGATATCTCATACCTATTCTCTCCCTTTTATAACCCGTACCCCACCAACCCTATTTAGTCACCTTAATTTTAACGCATTTATAATTAATCTCATAGCCGACCACCTCCAACCCACCCAAAAAAATGAGCGTAAAAAAATGCATATTAATTAGGAGTATAGTGCCCAAAATATAGCCAACTGTTGGTCAATTTTTGCATATGATGCACCGAATGGTTGTGCATTTTTAGCACATTCTACGCACACCGGTTGGGCATATTCATTGATTTTTTTAATAGGCTTTCAAGGAGGATACCTATTCTTTGGGCATTTTTGTTCTGTCGTTGAAAATTTTAGAAACTTTATGCTCTATGCATAATTTCATAAAAAATGGATGTTGTGTACGAAGATTTCCTATTTAATGATCCTATAATTAACATACCAAAATTAATAAAGGATATAACTTACTAAAAAGAAACATGGGGTTTATATAAGACGAGGATGAATACCTGTCACCCTTACTTTTCATTCAAGGGTAGTTTGGTAATTGACAATGGATAATATTCATTTTAGGGTTATTTATATTTAATATTGTGCATGCATGATTATTTAATTATTGTATTATTTATTATTTGCTAGTTGTAGATTTATTTTAGACTTGTGTAATGGACCCAATATTTATTAGTTGTATGAACCCAACATTTTGGATGAAGTTAGATTGAGCCCATGAATTAGGCCCATGGATTAGGAGGTTGGATTAATTAGAGAAATCATTAGACTAGAACTTTCCCTCCATAATTAAATTCTTCATGAGAGGCCCCAAGGAGTATTTGAGACATTCTACATTGCTTGAAGAGGGGGTTACATGGCCGGCCACCTATAGAGGAGAGAGAAATCATTTTATTTTACCAAAATTTCAAATTCTTAGATCTATAATTTATCTCTTCTAATTCCCTCCATTTCCCTCATCAATTATCCACCAATTCTTCACCAATTCCTTCCGTAATTCTTCATTGAGGCTTATATATGAAGGATATACAAGAAGAAAGCAAGGAGCAAGAGGAGGAGGCCAAGATCTACAAGGAGGGGAGCTACTTGGCATTTAGGGACTTTTTATTGGGAATCCATCTCCCAATAGGTACCTTTCAGTTTTTTCTCTTCTAATAGACTCTAGATCTGAGATTTAATCATGAAAAATCAACCCACATCCATATGCTACCCATAGAAATTAGTTTTAGGTTCATCGGAGGCCTACGGTGGAAGTTATGTGCATTTTGGTACCAATTTTGAGGGAATTTCGAGATTTGCACATATAGTGGTTGTCATTGGGTCTAATAGATCTAAGTAACATATGAATATTTGTTTGTGACTAGTGTCGTGTCCACAATTGGATATGTGTAGGCTATATCTTGTCAATTTGACGAAACGGGTTGATTTTGGGGGGTTTTCCTCCGATACGGGGCTTTGTGCATATCACATTATGACACAGACACGTAGTTACTCTAATTACTATACGTATTGTTCATAATTAGTGTTTTAGACTTGTTCGTGCCCTTTGGGATGCGTTTAGTTGTGTGTTGGAGCAGTATCCCAAGCGTATCATAGATTTAGTGTGATAGGGTGCGGTGCACTCCACGTGTTTGATGTTTTGTCTTCCTTGCTATACGTGTATGTATAATTATAGATATATATGATAATTAGGTGATATATATATATGCATATAATAGTGTATTTGAGTTTATGTATATGTGTGTGTCAATGTGTGTATATATATATATATATATATGTGTGTGTGTGTGTGTGTGTGTGTGTGTGTGTGTGTGTGTTTGTGTGTGTGTGTGTGTGTGTGTGTGTGTGTATTTATGTGTTTATGTATATGGAGAAGGATATATATACATAGAGGGTTGTGTGCATTATGTTTGTGTTTGAGTGTGTGAGAGGGGTGCTCGTGCAAGTGGCATAGAGCAGTGAGTGAGGAGTTCAGCAGACCAGTGCAGCTCAGGTTGGGACAGGAACTACAAGTAGCAGCAGGAGCTCGGGCACTTGCAGCAGGGAGTCAGGCACTGCATTGAGGGGATCTGCTGCTAGCTGTTGAGGGTGCTTTACACTCGGGCAGCAGGGAACCTGCAACTAGCTACTGTGCAGTCCAACAAATGAAGAGAGCAGTATTAGTAGCTGCTGTGCAGTACAGCATATGAAGAGAGCAGTATCAGTAGCTGTTGTGCAGTCCATCATATAAAGAGAGCAGTATCAGTAGCTGCTGTGCAGCTCGGGCAAACGAAGAGGGCAATAGCAGCAGCTCAGGCTGCTGTGCACTGTACAGAAGATGTTGCAGTTCAGGTTTTGGTCACAGCCATTGTGCAGTATCCTGCTGTACAGTATCACAGTGGTATCAGCCTACTGTGCAAGTTAGATACAATATCAGTATCAGATGGACAGTTCAATATTCAGGTACAGTTTTAGTATTCGACTTGGGCAAGGCATTGGGTTAGTTGAGGTTTTGGTTTAGCTTGGTTTTGGTTAGTAGTTATTGGTGTAGTTAATATATATATATATATATATATATATATATATATATATATATATATATATATATATAATGGTTGATAATAGTAGTTATTTGATATATTAGTTGTAAAATTGTTAGTAGTCTATTAGTTGCTTCTAGTAGTTAGTTATGTATAGATATAGTGTGGTATTATTGTTTAGTAGTTAGATACTTATATAGCTAGTGCTAGAAGTTTATGTATATGTGTATTAGCATATTATCTTGGGGTATCATATATGTGTTAGCTATTATGTTAGAGGCTTATGTTACCTCGGGATACCAAGGTATTACCAAGGTATTGGGTCGATACCCAAGGTATTGAGTTGGATATCGAGATAGGTGCGATACGCATTGGTGTAAGGCCAAGGTATCCTATTTCAATTGATTTGTTATAGTATTATAATATTTGACTTGAATATATACATATATAAACTATTTTCATGTTCAAAAACTTGCATATCTTAGGATATGACTCTTTGAGTGCCTTATTGTTTCTTAGCTTAGCTAGTATAGCATAGTTTCATAGTGTATCGACTTAGTGACTTAGTATTAGACTCTTGTAACCTAGATTTTATTTTTTTGACTTAAAAATGGTGTATCGACCTAGAATTGTATCAACTTTACTTATTTTCATTCTTGAACCTTGTATTGATGCAACGTACCATATATAGGTTGTGAGACACCAGCTTGGGCATCGAGAGACATACCTTGCTCAGGACTTCAGGTGTCATGACCCGCACCCGGTAAAGGGGCATGAGAGCGTGGGTACGTCCAGCCTACGCCGCAGCATCGGCGGTAGAACGCTGTCTAGGTCACAGTAATACTACATAACTAACACCTGTCAATAATATCCATCTCCATAAGGACAACAATATACATCTCGCAATGACTCACAATGTAACTCAATCACAACAACTATAAAGTATAAGGCACGATAAAAGATGAGAGGAATGACATAGTTAAACACCATGTCTCAAACATAAAGATAAGTCACAGTCTAGCTGTCCAACATAAAGTCTCCACAAGTCTCAAATTAAACTTAACATAAGTCTAACATAAACTAAAATAACCTCAATAAGTCTCAGATGCGTAATGCAAATACTATCTAGATAGCTGCAGGAAATGTCTCATCTAAAGGCATGGTCTCCTCTAGGATCTCTGGTGTATAATCTGCATCTATACCTGGTCCATAGTGTGTAGTACAGAACTCCTCAAGATCCTCTAAAAAAATATCCAGTCAGGATTGGAACAAAGTACAAGCACTAACAGCAGTTTCACATATATTGACAAAACTATAACACAGTGTAAAGAAATACATGACAAATATGAATAACTGGCAATATAAAATACTAGAATAAGGGAATGCTGGAATAAAGGAATACTGGAACATCATCATCAATATACATCTAGCAATGAATAGAAATACAAGTACACACAAGAACAAAGAACTGGTATGTAAATGTGTACAAGAACAATAACTAAAATATGTGGAGATGCTAGATCAATATACTAGAGATACATGTCAAGAATCATCTAACTAAGTGTGTGAAACATCAGTATATCATGTGATCCAGCTTGGGACTAATAAGACTCATTATATTGATTACCGATCATCCCTGCAAGGTCAGGCTAACCACATGTAACAGCGATGAGGCATGTAATGGTAAGGCTGTACCGACGTGAGGTGTGGGTGAGCTATGATGCATGTAAAGTTTGGGTATGATCACATAAGCTACTAATATTTTTCCATTTTTCCCAGCTAGCACGATGGATTCCAGTCATGACTCCTCGTGACAGGTCTCAATGATGCCAACTTGTGTAAATAACAGTGTCAGAGTCATGTACACTATACAACAAGAGTTATAGAGATAATCAACATAATGGAAACTGTTAGAGAATGTACTCGCCTATGGTCCTTAGCTGGCAATACCAATGTCCCGGTTCCAAGGTATCGTCTGAAGGATCCAACGGTCCTATAGACACATCATATAACACAATACTGCATTAGACATCACACTAACACACAATCAAAGCAGAATAATCTCGGAGACTATGCTAGGGTGTCACGTCTGTAGTTGTTGTGCATAACAGACAGTCAATGATACGGTCTTGCCAGTATGTCAGTGTACATATGGCAGTCTGCTAATCATGTTACCTGGTCACAGGTCAATATAACTACGGGGTATCCGTGGTTACATTCAAGTCATCTAGTACATAGACATATAATACATATAATATGATCTAAATATACATAAATATCCATTAGTTACAATTATAATAGATATATGTATATACTTATACTTTAAATAGACTTTATACTTTGTACCTATATTAAACATGTACTAGGGAGATATATACAATACATATACATATGTATATATACTAGTTGAGATATATACTATGTATATATATACCAAAATACATTTAAACCTATACTAATACATGTACCATACATATATACTAATTAGGTTCATATACGTTATGGTTATACATACATACATACATATATATATATATATATATATATATATATATATATATATATATATATATATATATATATATATACACATAATAACCATATACGTATACCAATACTAATACGTACCTACATACATACTAATTTTTATATCTATATACCAACATACCATATGCGTATCTTAACATAGCAAAGTACGAAGGCAACCAAGGAGAAATACACGTATGCGTGCACGTATATGCGAGAAGGAACTCGAACCTGTGCGCAGGAACGAGACGTGCGTGTCGCGGCATCGTCGAGTCGAAAGGGCCTGCGATGACAGCGTCCAGTCGAGATGGGCTGCTCCGGTCAGATTCAGCAAGGTCAGCGGTCTTCCGATCGTGCAGGCGAGTCGTGGCCGGTCGAGCAGCATCGGGCAGTGGTCTTCGGTCGAGCACAGTGGTCGTCGGCGGTGTCGTACAGTCGGGGAGGGGCGAGTCGCACGGCTCTGTGCAGTCGGTCATCGGTCGACAACGGCTTCTGGGTGCAGCGGGGCTCAGTTCAGCGTCGAAGAAGGTGATGGTAGCGGTACAGTGAGGTTGGCAGCGGATCTGGTCGGTCGACTCCAGTCAACGAGGGCGGGGAAAAGGAGATCCGGCGTTGTTCGGGGGATCAGTAGGAAGAGTCGGGGGAAGTTGGGTTGAAGAACTGTAATGGTAAAAAATAGAAATCGGCTGTGGGTTGAAAAGAAAGGAAAAAGTGAGGAAAATAATATTTATATATATAGTATTATGTAATAGGTTGACCTAGAGTTAGGGCTTGGTCAATCCCTTGGGAAAAGGGCTTGTCATGGACATTTTCAAGGGCTAGGATTCAAATGAATTCAAATAAAATTACTAGGATTACATTGGTTCAAGGTTTGGAGGGCTATGGTTCAAGGAGATTGATGTTTCATTGCACACTCCCAAAAATTATGGAAAAAATATAAATGAAAGAGAAATAGTTTTATTCACGTGTCGTGTCCAAGGGAGTGGACACCTTAATACACTTTTGCATAAAAGTGTCTAACAATTGGAAAATTGTACAAAATTAGATTTATTATTTAATTAATAAAATAAGTGCAAGGGGTGTTCTTAAATTAATTAGAAGTACAAGGAACTAAATTTAAGTGGGACACAAGCATCATGAATAAGGTAGACTCGGTGTAGAAAATTACCCTAATTTGGGTTGCTCGAAATGGGGCGAGATTGTGTCTCCAATTTCGATTAGAATACACAAGGACACAAGGTTTGATTTATAGGGAATTAATTGTAGTCGGTCGCGACGAATGCTGTGCGACTAAAATAAAGCACAACAAGACATGGTTATGAGTCACACAAAGATTAAAATAACAGTCTGGCACGTCTAGGACAAGAGTGTGAAATATGATGGAAGACAAAGGCTAGTGTAGCGCTCTAATTATCGAACAATGGTAAAGTACAACAATTAATTAAAATCATAATTATTTAGACATAATTAATTATCATGCAATCATTTACATATTAATTACGAAAAGACAAAAATACCCTTAATCCGAAAAGTGAGGGTGACATGTCTACCCTCCTTAAAAGAATTTTGTCCTCAAAATTAAAATAAACTAGCGCAAGAACAATCAATCAATAATGAATTATACCTCAAGTCTCGAAGAGATATGGATACCGCTCGCGCATTTCGTCCTCTATATCCCAAGTTGATTCTCTTGGAGAATGATGTCTCCAGGCAACACAAACCAAAGGGATAGTCTGGTTCCGCAATGCCTTCTCTCTACGATCCAGGATCTCAACGGGTTATTCAGGATAGTTGAGTGTCGGTCCAACTTCGATCTCCGAGTGGTCTAGTACGTGACTAGGATATGCCACGTACCATCTCAGCTGCAACACGTGGAACACATCATGCACTCCATCTAGAGCAGGCGGCAAGTCAAGTCTATAGGCCACTGCACCGATCCTTGCAAGAACACTGGAGGGCCTGATGTATCGTGGACTAAGCTTTTTACCTCTGCCAAAACGAATTATGCCCCGTATCGGAGAAATCCATAAGAACACCAAATCGTCAACCTAGAACAAACAGTCTTAACACGCAATCTAAACAAAACAATCATAAACCAAAAACAAATCAACTAATACCTGAAACTCTAGGGGTCTACGGTGGCTATCGGCCCAATGCCGCTGTCTGTCCTCCGCCACTCGCAGTCTGTCTCTGATAAGTTTTACCTTTTCTGCTGCATCCACGACCATTTCTGGTCCTAACAAAGCTCTCTCTCCAACATTATCCCAAGATAAAGGTGTACGACATCTCCGTCCGTATAAAGCCTCGAATGGCGATATCTCATTGCTGGCCTGGTAGCTGTTGTTGTAAACAAACTCTACCAAGTGTAGATGATCCTCCCAAGAACCTCCGAGATCCAAAATACAGGTGCGTAGCATATCTTCAAGAGTCTGAATAGTCCTTTCAGACTACCCGTTTGTCTGAGGGTGATACGCGATACTGAACTTGAGCTGAGTGCCCAAGCTAGACTGCAGACTCCTCCAGAAATGGGAAGTGAAACGACTATCCCGGTCTGAGATAATACTCATAGGAACTCCATATGATCTGACAATCTGCTGTACATACATCTCTGCTAGCTTCTCCGTCGATGTACCCACTTTGAAAGGTAAGAAGTGGGCTGATTTGGTCAACCTATCTACGATGACCCAAATTGTGTCCTTTCCTCCTGGGGAACGAGGAAGTCCTGAAACAAAATCCATAGTCACGTGCTCCCACTTCCATTCTGGAATGGGTAAGGGTTGAAGCAATCCTCCTGGCCTCTGTCGATCTGCTTTCACCTGTTGGCACACTAAATATTGGGATACGAAGCGAGCTACTTCGCGCTTCATACCATACCACCATACATGCTCCCTCAAATCTCGATGCATCATGTTGGCTCCGGGGTGCATCGAGTACTGAGAGCGATGTGCCTCCTGGAAAACCTCTTCGCGCAGCTCTCCACTTGGCACACACATCCTCGTGCCATGTCGTAAGGATCCATCATCAACAATAGTGAAGTCGTCTATCAATCCTGTCAGAACTTGTGCTCTAATATTCCTTAGAGTCTCATCATCATACTATGCAGCTCTAATTCTGTCCATCAGTTCCGATTGTATCTTTAGTTCCCACATCTGAATCTCAGCTCCTGGAACTAATACTTCAATTCCCAAGCTCTCAAGATCAGCTAATAAATGTCTATCCGAAGTCAAACATATAGCCATCGGATACTTGCTCAAGGCATCGACGACTACGTTGGCCTTTCCTGGATGGTACTGTAATGAGATATTGAAGTCTTTCATCAATTCTAACCACCTTCTTTGTCTCATGTTCAGCTTCTTCTATGTAAATACGTACTTCAAGCTCTTATGGTCTGTGAAGATTTCCACACGCTCTCCGTACAGATAGTGCTTCCATAGCTTTAGGGCAAAGAAGACTGCCGCTAACTCCAAATCTTGAGTGGGGTAATTCTTTTTATGAGGGCGTAATTGTCTTGAAGCATAGGCAATTACTTTCCCGTGTTGTTGAAGAACGCATCCCAACCCTTTTCCTAAAGCATCACTGTAGATAGTGAATCCACCTGTCCCTGAGGGCAATATCAAAACTGGCACTTTCGTCAATCTCCTCTTCAGCTCATCGAATACAGCTTGACATTCTTCTGTCCAGACAAATTCTACATCTTTCTTGGTCAGCCTAGTCATTGGCTCTGCAATATTGGAGAAGTCTTGTACAAATCTTCTGTAGTACCCTGCTAGTCCGAGAAGACTCCTGATTTCAGCTACCGTACTGGGGGTAGCCCACGATTCCACTGCTTCGATCTTCTTTGGATTAACTGAGATTTCGTTACCTGTCACCATATGTCCAAGAAATTCTACCTTGTCAAGGAAGAACTCATACTTTGAAAGCTTCCCGTACAACTTCTCTCTCCTGAGAGTCTCTAAGACCATCCTCAGGTGCTCTTCATGCTCTTCTAGGGTCTTCAAATATACTAGAATGTCGTCAATAAATACCTACGAACTTGTTAAGGTACTGGTGGAATACCTTGTTCATCAAGTTCATGAATACTGCTGATGAATTGGTTAAACCAAACGGCATTACTGTAAATTCAAATTGGCCATATCTGGTCTGAAAGGCGATGTTCGGTATGTCTTCCTTCTTCACCTTCACTTAGTGATAGTCTGACCTCAAGTCTATCTTTGAAAACACCTTTGCTCCGCTCAATTAATCGAAAAGATCATCTATTCTCGGCAACGGGTATTTGTTCTTGATAGTGAGGTTATTCAAAGCCCTATAATCGATACACATGCATACCGTGCCGTCCTTCTTCGGTACAAATAATACCGGTGCTCCCCATGGCGATGAACTGGATCTAATAAAACCTTTGTCTTGCAGCTCCTCTACTTGTTTCTTCAGTTCTACCAACTCGTTGTTGTTAACTCTATAGACATGTTGCGAAATAGGCTCCGCTCTTGGTATTAAGTCTATAAAGAACTCAACATCTCTGTCTGGCGGCAAACCTGGCAACTCCTCTGGAAATACATCCAGGAACTCCGCTATAAGTGGATATGGTAACTCCTCTCCTTCCATCCTGGCTCCAAAAAAAGTGCCTCTGCTCCGCTCCTCTGCTCCTCTGGCAATCTCAAACTCTGGCTCTCCTAGTGGTCGAAATACTACTCTACCTCCGTGATAATCTATAGAAGGATGGTGTTTACTCAGCCAGTCTATTCTGAGTACAATGTCATATCCCGGAAGTGGCATAACGAGTAAACTCACTCTAAACTCTCGGCCTTCCAATGACACTCTCCGATCCTTGTAATAATCACGGACTAGGATAATACCTCCTCCTGTCATAATCTTGTAAGTTCTATCTAATGGTTCTGTTTCTAAACGATGTTTAAGGGCATAAGATACCGATATGAAACTATGGGAAGTGTCAGAATCAAATAATGCAAGTGCTGGAATAGAATCGAGTAAAACTGAACATAAAATCACGTCTCCAGCTGGCTCGGCCTCCTCAGTAGTCATGGCGTAAGCTCGTCCTTGTGGTGCTTATCTCTGCTGCTACTGGTGATGAGAAAACCTCTGCTGCTGTGGTGGAAGTGGAGGTCCTCTCTGCTGGCCTCCTGGTATAATAGGTGCTCTGGCTGGTCCTCTCTGAGCTGCTGCTCCTCCCTGGTGAGTCTGAACAGCTGGGCAGTCCCTCAGCTGATGTGCTGTTGATCCACATGACAAACAAGTGCCTAACCTTTTCCTGCAGATGTCTCTTGTATGTCCCATCTTCCCATAATACGAATATGTGGCGACGAGCTGATTCTGTCTCTGTGGTTGCTATTGCTGAACATGTCCTCGAACTGGTGCTTGTTGCTGGTGGTGTTGCTGGTACGGCCTTTGTTTTTGTTGTTATTGAAAGTGTGGGCGCTTGGCCAATCCTGTGTTACCTCATGTTGTTCCAGATGTGTCGCGTCCTCTCTTGGGTCTGAGGTCCAAGTCATCTTCAGCAATCTGGGCATCCATCAGAATACCCTCAAAAGTAAAAGTATGTCGTCCCAAAGTACGAGACTTGATCTCCCTATTTAATCCCTTCCTGAATTTCTGTGCTCGGTCTCCTGGGTCTCGAATTATTGACGGCGCAAATCGACTCAATCGACAAAACTCTGCGGCGTATTCGTCGACTGACATGCCTCCTTGGACCAAGTCATGGAATTGACTTTCCAATGCTCCCAAGGCCACGTCAGGAAAGAATTTCTCCTTAAAGAGATCTTTGAAGTCCTCCCAAGTAAGTCCTTCAGCAGCGAGTCTCGGCTCTGTACGATACCACGTCAGTGCGATATCAAACATCTGCCTGCCAGCGGCCTCTATCTGAAGAATCTCCGAGATTTGTGATAAGCGCAAGTTCCTCTCTATGTCCTCTAACCATTCATCAGCATAGAGTATTCCTTCTGTGCCCTTGAACTCTCGAGGCATCATCCTCTTAAAGTCCACTATGGTACCGGGCCTCTATTGTTGTTGACCCTGATGTTGCGGTTGTCGTGCTACTCTCTCTACAGCCTGGAGAGTCACCTGATGAGCATTCTCCATGATTTCTCTCATCAGTTTTGTCTACGCCTGGTGTGCTTCTGCTTGCACTCTCTGGGCTTCATCTTGAACACGCTGAGCTTCCGCTGTTAGTCTCTGGGCCTCTAGCATGCCTTGCATCAGTGCGAACATATGTGCCCCGTCAGTGGGCACTCCTCCGGGAATCGGTGGCGGTGGTGGTGGAAGGTTGTCCGTCATAGCTAGGGCAATCCTCTGAATAGGTGGAGGAGGAATCCTGTTAGCTGCATATACTCCCACATGAATAGGAGATGTAGGAGGAACTCTAGGGGTCTGTTCGTCAGGTCGAGAGGTGGCAGATCTCTCTGAAATTGATACTCCCACTCTCATGGATCTAGTATTCGGCGGCATCCTGGATACAGATCAAAAGGATCAATTTAAGGTGATAGATACGATATTATCAAGGAAGGACAGTAAAATGATAAAGGAAGAAATCAATTCGAATAGCATTATGAAGCTCATAATTTCCTAGTGTGATTGATCATACTCTCATCCTAGATCCTATTTCCTATATCCTATTGCAGGCTCGCAGTAGTACAACTAAGTTGTTACACTACCATGATATCGCACAATTTGCGAAACTCGGACCTACATAGGCCACCACTAAAAATGTGTCACGACCCACACCCGGTATAGGGGCACGAGAGCGTGGGTACTTCCAGCCTATACCGCAGAATCGACTGTAGAACGCTGTCTAGGTCACAGTAATACTACATAACTAACACCTGTCAATAATATCCATCTCCATAAGGACAACAATATACATCTCGCAATGACTCACAATGTAACTCAATCACAACAACTATAAAGTATAAGACACGATAAAAGATGAGAGGAATGACATAGTTAAACACCATGTCTCAAACATAAAGATAAGTTACAGTCTAACTGTCCAACATAAAGTCTCCACAAGTCTCAAATTAAACTTAACATAAGTCTAACATAAACTGAAATAACCTCAATAAGTCTCAGATGCGTAATGCAAATACTATCTAGATACCTGCAGGCAATGTCTCATCTAAAGGCATGGTCTCATCTAGGATCTTTGGTGTGTAATTTGCATCTATACCTGGTCCATAGTGTGTAGTACAGAACTCCTCAAGATTCTCTGAAAAAAATATCCAGTCAGGATTGGAACGAAGTACAAGCACTAACAGTAGTTCCACATATATTAACAAAAACTATAACACAGTGTAAAGAAATACAAGACAGATATGAATAACTGGCAATATAAAATACTGGAATAAGGGAATACTGGAATAAAGGAATACTGGAACATCATCATCAATATACATCTAGCAATGAATAGAAATACAAGTACACGCAAGAACAAAAACTGGTATATAAATGTGTACAAGAACAATAACTAAAATATGTGGATATGCTAGATCAATATACTAGAGATACATGTCAAGAATCATCTAACTAAGTGTGTGAAACATCAGTATATCATGTGGTCAGCTTGGGACTAATAAGACTCATTACATTGATTAGCGATCATCCCTGCAAGGTCAGGCTAACCACATATAACAGCGATGAGGCATGTAATGGTAAGGCTGCACCGACGTGAGGTGTGGGTGAGCTATGATGCATGTAAAGTTTGGGTATGATCACATAAGCTACTAATATTTCCCCATTTTTCCTAGCTAGCACGATGGATTCCAGTCATGACTCCTCGTGACAAGTCTCAATGATGCCAACTTGTGTAAATAACAGTGTCAGAGTCATGTACGCTATACAACAAGAGTTATAGAGATAATCAACATAATGGAAACTGTTAGAGAATGTACTCGCCTATGGTCCTTAGCTGGCAATACCAATGTCCGGGTTCCAAGGTGTCGTCTGAAGGATCCAACGGTCCTATAGACACATCATATAACATAATACTGCATTAGACATCACACTAACACACAATCAAAGCAGAATGATCTTGGAGACTATGCTAGGGTGTCACGTCTGTAGTTGCTGTGCATAACAGACAGTCAATGATACGGTCTTGCGAGTATGTCAGTGTACATATGGCAGTCTGCTAATCATGTTACGTGGTCACAGGTCAATGTAACTACGGGGTATCCGTGGTTACATTCAAGTCATCTAGTAAATAGACATATAATACATATAATATGATCTAAATATACATAAATATCTATTAGTTACAATTATAATAGATATATGTATATACATATACTTTAAATAGACTTTATACTTTGTACCTATATTAAACATGTACTAGGGAGATATATACAATACATATACATATGTATATATACTAGTTAAGATATATACTATGTATATATATACCAAAATACATTTAAACCTATACTAATACATGTACCATACATATATACTAATTAGGTTCATATACGTTATGGTTATACATATATATATATATATATATATATATATATATATATATATATATATATATATATATATATATATATATATATATATATATATCAATATACACATAATAACCATATACGTATACCAATACTAATACGTACCTATATACACACCAATTTTTATATCTCTATACCAACATACCATATACATATCTCAACATAGCAAAGTACGAAGGCAACCAAGGAGAACTACACGTATGCATGCACGTATATGCGAGAAGGAACTCAAACCTGTGCGCGGGAAAGAGACGTGCGTGTCGCGGCGGCGTCGAGTCGAAGGGGCCTGCGATGACAGCGTCCAGTCGAGATGGGCTGCTCCGGTCGGATTCAGCGAGGTTCAAAGGTCTTCCGATCGTGCAGGCGAGTCGTGGCCGGTCGAGCAGCGTCAGGCAGCGGTCTTCGGTCGAGCACAGTGGTCGTCGGCGGCATCGTGTAACCGGGGAGGGGTGAGTCATACGGCTCTATGCAGTCGGTCGTCGGTCGACAGCGGCTTCTGGGTGCAGCGGGGCTCGGTTCAGCGTCGAGGAAGGTGATGGCAGCGGTGTAGCGAGGTTGGCAGCGGATCTGGCCGGTCGGTTCCAGTCGACAAGGGCGGGGAAAAGGAGATCCGACGTTGGTCGGGGATCAGCGGGAAGAGTCGGGGGATCAGCGGGAAGAGTCGGGAGAAGTTGGGTTGAAGAACAGTAATGGTAAAAAATAGAAATCGGCTGTGGGTTGAAAAGAAAGGAAAAAGTGAGGAAAATGATATTTATTTATATATTATTATGTAATGGGTTGACCTAGAATTAGGGCTTGGTCAATCCCTTGGGAAAAGGGCTTGGTCAATCCATTGGGAAAAGGGCTTGTCATAGACATTTTCAAAGGCTAGGATTCAAATGAATTCAAATAAAATTGCTAGGATTGCATTGGTTCAAGGTTTGGAGGGCTATGGTTCAAGGAGATTGATGTTGCATTGCACACTCCCAAAAATTATGGAGAAAATATAAATGAAAGAGAAATGGCTTTATTCACGTGTCGTGTCCAAGGGGGTAGACACCTTAATACACTTTTGCATGAAAGTGCCCAACAATTGGAAAATTGCACAAAATTGGATTTATTGTTTAATTAATAAAATAAGTGCAAGGGGTGTTCTTAAATTAATTAGAAGTACAAGGAACTAAATTTAAGTGGGACACAAGCATCATGAATAAGGTAGACTCGGTGTAGAAAATTACCCTAATTTGGGTTGCTCAAAATGGGGCGAGATTGCGTCTCCAATTTCGATTGGAATACACAAGGACACAATGTTTGATTTATAGGGAATTAATTGTAGTCGGTCGCGACGAATGCTATGCGACTAAAATGAAGTACAACAAGACATGGTTATGAGTCACACAAAGATTAAAATAACAGTCTGGCACGTCTAGGACAAGAGTGTGAAATCTGATGGAAGACAAGGGCTAGTGTAGCGCTCTAATTATCGAACAACGGTAAAGTACAACAATCAATTAAAATCATAATTATTTAGACATAATTAATTATCATGCAATCATTTACATATTAATTACAAAAAGACAAAAATACCCTTAATTCGAAAAGTGAGGGTGACATCAAGCGAGTATATTTCTCTGATAGTTTTCAATTCATAATATTATATATATGCATGTTCTAGAATTGTATACATTAATCCCGTCACAGTGATTTCACGGACTGGTACTATATGGATCCGTCAGGAGATGTTATCCCCTACTGTGTTCAGCGGGTACTCATGTACATTGTATCTGATCATGTATATTGGGTCTTGATTATATTTTGTGTTCACACACTGCTCGTGTTCAGTGTACTTATTCGTGTACACCCACCGCTCATGTTCGGTGGTTATGATATTCGTGTACACCCACTGCTCGTGTTCAATGGTTATATTTCGTGTTAGTAGCGTATCGTGATTGGATCCATCGGTATTAGTTTAGGGTGGGAGAGTAGGAGTTAATTATGTGATCAAAGTCCCATTATTACATCGTGTACATTCTGGTTACATACCTCATTTGTAATCGTCTTACCTGATCATGTTTGCCCAAACCGATCACATAATGGACTTGTATTCTAAGGCACATTAGTTAGTTAGATTGTAGTTATTTCATCATATTGTGATATTTATATTGTTGTTCTATATTCTCGTACATTACCTGTATATCTTGTTCATTCATTCATATATTTAGTGATCTTATATTTTATTTGTATATCTGTTTATATGCTCGATTATGCTATTGAAACTGCTTTCAGAGGTATGTACTTCGCTCCAATCCTGACTGAATATATTTTTCCAGATGACTGGCTTCTAGAGCAGTGTTCCATATTCTATGGGCCGTAGGACGGCGTACCTATAGAGGATACTCCTATAGACCAGAAGGACTTAGTTACAGAGCCTAAGGAGGTCTAAATTATATTTGTATTGGATTGTATTAGACTATTTTTTTGGTGGATTCACATCTTGTATATTATTTCAGATTGTGGATTGTATCTTTATTCTTTCCTTCGCTATTCTATTTGTGCATTATCTTCCTTAGTTTGTTTTGTGATTGAGATTAGTTGTACTTGTGAGATACCATATTGCTCCTCCGTTTGGATTTTAGATGATTGACAAGTACCATATTATATTATTGAGATGTTAGATAGTTAGAAATGACCCAGACAGCATTCTACCGCCGATTCTGCGGCGTAGGTTGGATGTAACCACATACTCGTGCCCGAATATCCGGGTGTGGGTCGTGACATATTTTTAGTGGTGGCCCATGTAGGTCTAAATTCGCAAGTAGTACAATTTTGTAGTGGTGCTCGTCTAGAGTACTGCTACGAGCCTGCTTTAAGAAACATGATTTAGGCTGAGAGTTTACTCAATCACACCTAGGAAAATTCCAAATCTGTTTTGTAAATCCTTATCTATTGAATATTGCTTTACTTTAAATAAAGTTATGTCCTCCTTCTAATACGTACCTATATACACACCAATTTTTATATATCTAAACCAACATACCATATACATATCTCAACATAGCAAAGTACGAAGGCAACCAAGGAGAACTACACGTATGCATGCACGTATATGCGAGAAGGAACTCAAACCTGTGCGCGGGAAAGAGACGTGCGTGTCGCGGCGGCGTCGAGTCGAAGGGGCCTGCGATGACAGCGTCCAGTCGAGATGGGCTGCTCCGGTCGGATTCAGCGAGGTTCAAAGGTCTTCCGATCATGCAGGCGAGTCGTGGCCGGTCGAGCAGCGTCAGGCAGCGGTCTTCGGTCGAGCACAGTGGTCGTCGGCGGTGTCGTGTAACCGGGGAGGGGTGAGTCGTACGGCTCTATGCAGTCGGCCGTCGGTCGACAGCGGCTTCTGGGTGCAGCGGGGCTCGGTTCAGCGTCGAGGAAGGTGATGGCAGCGGTGTAGCGAGGTTGGCAGCGGATCTGGCCGGTCGGTTCCAGTCGACAAGGGCGGGGAAAAGGAGATCCGACGTTGGTCGGGGATCAGCGGGAAGAGTCGGGGGATCAGCGGGAAGAGTCGGGAGAAGTTGGGTTGAAGAACAGTAATGGTAAAAAATAGAAATCGGCTGTGGGTTGAAAAGAAAGGAAAAAGTGAGGAAAATGATATTTATTTATATATTATTATGTAATGGGTTGACCTAGAATTAGGGCTTGGTCAATCCCTTGGGAAAAGGGCTTGGTCAATCCATTGGGAAAAGGGCTTGTCATGGACATTTTCAAAGGCTAGGATTCAAATGAATTCAAATAAAATTGCTAGGATTGCATTGGTTCAAGGTTTGGAGGGCTATGGTTCAAGGAGATTGATGTTGCATTGCACACTCCCAAAAATTATGGAGAAAATATAAATGAAAGAGAAATGGCTTTATTCACGTGTCGTGTCCAAGGGGGTAGACACCTTAATACACTTTTGCATGAAAGTGCCCAACAATTGGAAAATTGCACAAAATTGGATTTATTGTTTAATTAATAAAATAAGTGCAAGGGGTGTTCTTAAATTAATTAGAAGTACAAGGAACTAAATTTAAGTGGGACACAAGCATCATGAATAAGGTAGACTCGGTGTAGAAAATTACCCTAATTTGGGTTGCTCAAAATGGGGCGAGATTGCGTCTCCAATTTCGATTGGAATACACAAGGACACAATGTTTGATTTATAGGGAATTAATTGTAGTCGGTCGCGACGAATGCTGTGCGACTAAAATGAAGTACAACAAGACATGGTTATGAGTCACACAAAGATTAAAATAACAGTCTGGCACGTCTAGGACAAGAGTGTGAAATCTGATGGAAGACAAGGGCTAGTGTAGCGCTCTAATTATCGAACAACGGTAAAGTACAACAATCAATTAAAATCATAATTATTTAGACATAATTAATTATCATGCAATCATTTACATATTAATTACAAAAAGACAAAAATACCCTTAATTCGAAAAGTGAGGGTGACATCAGGCGAGTATATTTCTCTGATAGTTTTCAATTCATAATATTATATATATGCATGTTCTAGAATTGTATACATTAATCCCGTCACAGTGATTTCACGGACTGGTACTATATGGATCCGTCAGGAGATGTTATCCCCTACTGTGTTCATCGGGTACTCATGTACATTGTATCTGATCATGTATATTGGGTCTTGATTATATTTTGTGTTCACACACTGCTCGTGTTCAGTGTACTTATTCGTGTACACCCACCGCTCATGTTCGGTGGTTATGATATTCGTGTACACCCACTGCTCGTGTTCAATGGTTATATTTCGTGTTAGTAGCGTATCGTGATTGGATCCATCGGTATTAGTTTAGGGTGGGAGAGTAGGAGTTAATTATGTGATCAAAGTCCCATTATTACATCGTGTACATTCTGGTTACATACCTCATTTGTAATCGTCTTACCTGATCATGTTTGCCCAAACCGATCACATAATGGACTTGTATTCTAAGGCACATTAGTTAGTTAGATTGTAGTTATTTCATCATATTGTGATATTTATATTGTTGTTCTATATTCTCGTACATTACCTGTATATCTTGTTCATTCATTCATATATTTAGTGATCTTATATTTTATTTGTATATCTGTTTATATGCTCGATTATGCTATTGAAACTGCTTTCAGAGGTATGTACTTCGCTCCAATCCTGACTGAATATATTTTTCCAGATGACTGGCTTCTAGAGCAGTGTTCCATATTCTATGGGCCGTAGGACGGCGTACCTATAGAGGATACTCCTATAGACCAGAAGGACTTAGTTACAGAGCCTAAGGAGGTCTAAATTATATTTGTATTGGATTGTATTAGACTATTTTTTTGGTGGATTCACATCTTGTATATTATTTCAGATTGTGGATTGTATCTTTATTCTTTCCTTCGCTATTCTATTTGTGCATTATCTTCCTTAGTTTGTTTTGTGATTGAGATTAGTTGTACTTGTGAGATACCATATTGCTCCTCCGTTTGGATTTTAGATGATTGACAAGTACCATATTATATTATTGAGATGTTAGATAGTTAGAAATGACCCAGACAGCATTCTACCGCCGATTCTGCGGCGTAGGTTGGACGTAACCACATACTCGTGCCCGAATATCCGGGTGTGGGTCGTGACATATTTTTAGTGGTGGCCCATGTAGGTCTAAATTCGCAAGTAGTACGATTTTGTAGTGGTGCTCGTCTAGAGTACTGCTACGAGCCTGCTTTAAGAAACATGATTTAGGCTGAGAGTTTACTCAATCACACCTAGGAAAATTCCAAATCTGTTTTGTAAATCCTTATCTATTGAATATTGCTTTACTTTAAATAAAGTTATGTCCTCCTTTGATGGTATCATATCATATTCAATATTGATTCTGTATTTTAATCTATCTTCAGGATGCCGCCAAAGACGTGTTCCCATCGATCAGGTGTCACGACAGCACGATCAGTCACTTCATCACCCTTGAGGGCAGCACCCTCATACGATGGTCCAGCATCTACATTCAGGAGGTCAGCTTCACCGGTCCAGGTGGGCGTATCGACATCAGCTTTCGGAGGTGCTCCACCTCCAGTACCGAGGAGAGGACAAACAGTTTTCGAGGATCTTCTACCACCAGTAGCTGATCAGACGCAGATGTTCGCGCTCTTCCAGTAGACGATAGAGATACAACAGCGACAGTCAGAGGTCCTACGAAAGAGCATGGAGAATGCTCACCAGATGGCACTTACAGCAGTTGAGAGAGCTACTACAGCCCAGCCACAGACGGCACCAGCTCAGTTTATTCTGCATCAGTTGAGGCCGGGTACCATCATAGACTTCAAGAGGATGGGACCGAAGGACTTCAGGGGAACATAGGGGATTATCTATGCGGATGAGTGGATCGAGGACATCGAGCGGAACCTGCGGCTGGCGCAGATTCTAGAGGTGCTACAGATAGAGGCAGCGGGTTGTATGATGTTCGACATTGCATTGACATTGTTCTGGACAGACCCGAGGATTGCAATACCAAGACTTTCTTAGGAAGTCTCCAAAGATCTTTTCAAGGAGAAGTTTTTCCCAAACGTGGCTCTTACATCTTTGGAGAGTCAGTTCCAGTACCTCGTCCAGGGAGGTATGTTAGTGGATGAGTATGCGGTAGAGTATTTCCGTCTAGGTCGCTTTGTGGAGGGTCAGAACCCTAGAGGCAGAGAAAGGAAGTTCGGGAAGGGCCTGAACCGAGAGGTCAAATCCCCCAACAACGGGTATCCTACCTTCACCTTCGAGGAGATTCTCAGACAGGCACAGAGAGCGGAGGATGACTTAGAGCTTGGCTCTAAGAGGCCGAGGGACACAGGAGAATCTAGAAAAAACACGGGTCTAGCGAAGAGGCCTCACTTCCAGCAGTAGCACAGAGGCCTTACCAGCACCAAAGGCAGCAGTATCACGGGCCAGCTAGAGCGTCGGCTCAGCAGATGCATCATATCTATAGGGCAGCAGTTCCTTGCACTTTCTGTAAGAAGCAAGAACACAGATGGGATACATGCAAGATGAGGCTAGGCCAATGCTTGTTCTGTGGATCGGGAGATCATCAGTTGTAGGCTTGTCCCAAAGTCCCAACTCGTCCAACTCAGGGTGGAGGACAGGCACAGAGGGCACCCGCTAGACCACTAGCGGGCCAGCAGAGAGGACCTCTTCCACTACAGCAGCAGTAGTTTGCCCAGCATCAGTAGCAGAGACGAGCGCAGCGACAGGGGAGAGCTTTTGTCTTGACTGTCGAGGAGGAGGAGCCGATTGGCGATGTCATCACAGGTTCAGTTTATCTCGATTCCTTTCTAGCTTATATTTTGTTCGATTCTGGTGCTTCTCATAGCTTTATATCTGTATCTTTTGCTTTGAGACATCGTCTTGAGTTTAAACCATTGGCGAGGACTTGCAAGATCACGACCAGGGGTGGGATTATCCTGGTCAGTGATGTTTGCAAGAACCAGAGAATTTATTTGGGAGGCCGTGAGCTGAGCATATGTTTAGTTGTAATGCCACTTTTGAGTTACGATATAGTACTCGGGATGGATTGGTTGAGTAGATATCATGCTAGTATCGATTGTCGTGGAGACAGAGTTTTATTTTAGATGCCAGGAGAGCCGAAGTTTGCGTTCGTCCGTGAGCAGAGCATAGCGAAGGCAATTTTTGTAGAGTTTTGGTCGAGGAGAAGGAGCCGCCATATCCGTTGATTGCAGAGTTCTTGGATATCTTTCCAGAGGAGTTGTCGGGGTTGCCGTCAGACAGAGATGTAGAATTCTCTATATATTTAGTGCCAGGCACAGAGTCGATCTCTCAGCACGTCTATAGAGTAAACAACAGTGAACTGGCGGAGTTGAAAAAGCAGGTGGATGAGTTGCAAGACAAGAGCTTTATCCATTCCAGTTCATCACCATGGGGTGCTCTAGTAATTTTTGTACCAAATAAGGATGGGTCGGTACATATGTGTATCGACTATAGGGCAATTAATAACCTCACTATCAACGACAAATATCCGTTGTCGCAGATTGATGACTTGTTTGACCTGTTGAGCGGAGCGAAGGTATTCTCCAAGATAGACTTGAGGTCCGGGTACCACCAGGTGAAAGTGAATAGGGAAGATGTCCCGAAGACAGCTTTTAGGACTCGTTATGGGCAGTTCGTGTTCTTGGTGATGCCATTTGGGTTGACCAATGCCTCAGCGGTGTTCATGAACCTGATGAACAAGGTATTTCATCCGTACCTGGACCAGTTTGTTGTAGTCTTTATTGATGATATTCTGATATATTCGAAGATCCCTGAGGAGCATGAGCAGGACTTAAGGATTATTTTGGAGACCCTCAGGAAGGAGAAGTTGTATGGCAAGTTATCGAAGTACGAATTCTTCCTTGATAAGGTTGAATTCCTTGGGCATGTCATTACAGGAGATGGAATCTCGGTGGACCCGAAGAAGATCTCAGCAGTTGAATCATGGTCTACCCGGAGTTCAGTAGCAGAGATCAAGAGCTTCCTTAGATTAGCAGGCTACTACCGGAGGTTTATTCAGGACTTTTCTAGACTCGCAGAGCCGATGACTAGGCTAACCAGAAAGAACGTAGAATTCGTCTGGACTGAGGATTGTCAGTCAATATTTGAAGAGCTAAAGAGGAGATTAACTATAGCTCCCATCTTGACACTACCATCAGGTGTAGAAGAATTTTTTATTTATAGTGATGCATTAGGGAAGGGTTTTGGGTTGTGTGTTACAGCAGCACGTGAAGGTAATTGCCTATGCTTCCAGGCAATTACGCCCTCATGAGAAGAACTATCCTACCCATGATTTAGAGTTGGTAGCGGTTATCTTTGCTCTCAAATTATGGAAATACTATTTATATGGAGAGAGAGTAGAGATCTTCATAGACCATAAGAGTTTAAAGTATGTGTTTATACAGAAAGAGCTCAACATGAGGCAGCGACGATGGTTGGAGCTGATGAAAGACTTCGACATATCTTTGTAGTACCATCCAGGAAAGGCCATATTATCGCGGATACTTTGAGTAGGTATCTTGTGGCTATGTGCTTGACTAGAGACAGACATTTATTGGCAGATCTTGACAATTTGGGCATTGAGGTACTAGTTCCTGGAGTCGCAGTACAGATATGGGGACTTCAGGTGCAGTCAGAGCTGATGGACCGGGTCAGAGCCGGACAGTATGAGGATGAGTCTCTGAGGAGCATCAGAGCACAGGTTCAGTTGGGGCTAGCAGAAGACTTTATTGTCGCAGATGATGGACCATTGCGATACGGTACCAGGTTGTGCGTACCGAGAGGAGCATTGCGCGAGAAGATTCTGTAGGAGGCACATCATTCTCAATACTCTATGCATCCAGTGCTAACAAGATGTATAGAGACATGAGAGAGCATGTATGATGGTATGGCATAAAGCGAGAGGTAGCTAGCTTCATGTCCAGATACTTAGTTTGCCAGCAGGTCAAGGCGGAGAGACATAGGCCAGGAGGATTGCTTCAGCCTTTACCCATTCCGGAGTAGAAATGGGAACATGTGACCATAAATTTTGTATCGGGACTCCCGCATTCTCCAGGAGAAAAAGATGCGATTTGGGTCATCATAGACAGGTTGACCAAATCAGCCCACTTTCTGCCATTTAAAGTGGGTACATCTACGGAGAGACTTACGAAGATGTATGTACGCCAGATTGTCAGATTATACGATGTTCCAGTGAGCATAGTCTCAGATCGGAATAGTCATTTCACGTCCCATTTCTGAAGGAGTTTGCAGGCCAACTTGGGCACTCAGCTCAAGTTCAGTACCACTTTTCACCCTCAGACGGATTGACAATCGGAGAGGACTATTCAGACTCTCGAGGACATGCTACACACCTGTGTTTTGGATCTTGGAGGTTCATGGGAGGATCACCTTCACTTGGTAGAGTTTTCATACAATAACAACTACCAAGCCAGCATCGATATGTCACCATTCGAGGCATTGTATGGACGGAGATGTCGTACTCCGTTGTCCTAGGATGATGTTGGTGATAGAGCTTTTTTTGGACCAGAGATGGTAGTGGGTGCAGCAATGAAGGTAAAGCTTATCAGGGATAGACTTCGAGTGGCGCAGGACAGGTAGCGGCATTGGGCCGATAGCCACCAGAGACCTTTGGATTTTGAGGTACATATTTAGTTTGTTTTGCTTGTGCTTGATTGTTGTTTGTTAGAGTGCTAAGGTTGTGTTTCGTGCTACATTGGTGGTCTGGTTTTCTTAAGGATTTCTCTGACACGTGGCACGATTCATTTCGGTAGAGGCGACAAGCTTAGTCCACAATTTATCGGACCTTTCAGTATTCTCGAGAGGGTTGATGCAGTTGCGTATAGACTAGACTTACCACATGCATTGGAGGGAGTTCACAATATGTTTCACGTGTCGCAGCTGAGATGGTACGTGACAGGCAGATCCCAGTCATGTGTTGGATCACTCGGAGATAGAGGTGGGCCCTACTCTTAGCTATCCAGAGCAGCTAGTGGAGATTCTGGATCGGAGAGAGAAGATATTGAGGAACCAGACGATTCCTTTGGTGTGCGTCGCGTGGAGGCATCACTCGCCAGGAGAGATTACCTGTGAGCGAGAGACCGAGATGCGCGAGCGATATCCATATCTGTTCGAGCCGTGAGGTATAATTCTTTCTTGCATTGTATTGTTTGCTTTTGGTAGATAGTTTCTTCCTTAATTTTGAGGATAAAATTTCTCTAAGGTGGGTAGGATTGTCACCCTCACTTTTTTATTCAAGGGTAGTTTGGTAATTGACAATGGGTAATATTTATTTTAGGATTATTTATATTTAATATTGTGCATGCATGATTATTTAATTATTTAATTATTTATTTTTTGCTAGTTGTAGATTTATTTTAGACTTGTGTAGTGGACCAAACCGAATTATTAGTTACATGAACCCAACATTTTGGATGAAGTTAGATTGAGCCCATAAATTAGGCCCATAGATTATGAGGTTGGATTAATTAGAGAAACTATTAGACTAGAACCTTCCCTCCCTAATTAAATTCTTCATGAGAGGCCCCAAGGGGTATTTGAGACATTTTACATTGCTTGGAGAGGGGGTTACATGGCCGGCCACCTATAGAGGATAAAGAAATTATTTTATTTCACCAAATTCCTAAATTCTTAGATCTATAATTTCCCTCTTCCAATTCTCTCCATTTCCCTCATCAATTCTCCACCAATTCTTCACCAATTCCTTTCCTAATTCTTTATTAAGGCTTCTACATCAAGGATCTAGAAGAATAAAGCAAGGATCAAGGAGGAGGAGGCCAAGATCTATAAGGAGAGGAGCTACTTGGCATTTAGGGACTTTTTATTGGGAATCCATCTCCCAATCGGTAGATTTCAGTTTTTCTTCTTCTAATAGACTCTAGATCTGAGATTTAATAATGAGAAACCAACCCACATGTATAGGCTACCCATAGAAATTAGTTTTAGGTTCATCGGAGACCTACGGTAGAAGTTATGTGCATTTTGGTACCAATTTTGGGAGAATTCCGAGATTGGCACATGTAGTGGTTGTCATTGGATCTAATAGATCTAAGTGACATATGAATGTTTATTTGTGACTAGTATTGTATCCACAATTGGGTACGTGTAGGCCATATCTCGTCAATTTGACGAAACGGATTAATTTTAGGGGTTTTTCTCCGACACGGGGCTTTGTGCATATCATATTATGACACAGACACATAGTTACTCTAATTACTATACGTATTATTAATAATTAGTGTTTTAGACGTATTAGTGTCCTCTGGGATACGTTTGGTTGTGTGTTGGAGCCGTATCGCAAGCGTATCATAGAATTAGTGTGATACGGGTGCGATGCACTCCACGTGTTTGATATTTTGTCTTCCTTGCTATATGTGCATGTGTAATTATAGATATATATGATAATTAGGTGATATATATATATATGCATATAATAGTGTATTAGAGTTTATGTATATGTGTGTGTCAATGTATGTATATGTTAGAGTATATATATATATATGTGTGTGTGTGTTTATGTATATGGAGAAGGATATATATACATAGAGGGTTGTGTGCATTGTGTTTGTGTTTGAGTGTGTGAGAGGGGTGCTCGTGCAAGTGGCATGGAGCAGTGAGTGAGGAGTTCAATAGGCCAGTGCAGCTCAGGTTGGGACAGGAACTGAAAGTAGCAGCAGGAGCTCGGGCACTTGCAGCAGGGAGTCATGCACTGCATTGAGGGGATCTGCAGCTAGCTGCTGAGGGTGTTGTGCACTCAGGCAGCAGGGAAGCTGCAGCTAGCTACTGTGCAGTCCAGCAAATGAAGAAAGCAGTATCAGTAGCTACTGTACAATATAGCATATGAAAAGAGCAGTATCAGTAGCTGTTGTACAGCTCGGGCAAACGAAGAAGGCAGTAGCAGTAGCTTGGGCTGCTGTGCACTGCACAGAAGATGTTGTAGTTCAGGTTTTGGTCACAGCCATTGTGTATTATCCTGCTATACAGTATCACAGTGGTATCAGTCCATTGTGCAAGTTAGATACACAGTATTAGTATCAGATGGACAGTTCAATATTCAGGTAAAGTTTTAGTTTTAGTTTTAGTGTTCAGCTTGGACAAGACGTTGGGTTAGTTGAGCTTTTGGTTTAGCTTAGTTTTGGTTAGTAGTTATTGGTGTAGTTAATATATATATATATATATATATATAATGGTTGATAATAGTAGTTAGTTGATATATTAGTTGTTAAATTGTTAGTAGTCTTAGTTGCTTAACTATCTAGCTATATGTATTATGTATATATGTAGTTATGGGTTATTGAGATATTGAGTTGTATAGTAGTAGTTAGTTGTGTATAGATATAGTGTGGTATTATTGTTTAGTAGTTAGATACTTATATAGCTAGTCTAGAAGTTTATGTATATGTGTATTAGCATATTAGCTTGGGGTATCATATATGTGTTAGCTATTATGTTAGAGGCTTGGGTTACCTCGGGATACCAAGGTATTGCCAAGGTATTGGGTCGATACCCAAGGTATTGAGTTGGGTATCGAGATAGGTGTGATACGCATTAGTGCAAGGCCAATGTATCCTATTTCAATTGATTTATTATAGTATTATAATATTTGACTTGAATATATATATAAAACACTATTTTCATATTCAAAAACTTGTGTATCTTAGGATACGGCTCTTTGAGTGCCTTGTTGTTTCTTAGCTTAGCTAGTATATCATAGTTTTATAGTGTATCGACTTAGTGACATAGTATTAGACTCTTGCAACCTAGATTTTATTGATTTGACTTAGAAATGGCGTATCGACCTTGAATTGCATCAACTTCACTTATTTTTATTCTTGAACCTTGTATTGATGCAACGTACCATATATAGGTTGTGAGACACCAGCTTGGGCATCTAGAGACACACCCTGCTTAGGACTTCAGTCGAGTATATTTCTCTGATAGTTTTTAATTCATAATATTATATATATGCATGTTCTAGAATTATATACATTGATCCCGACACAGTGATTTCACAGACTGGTACTATATGGATCCCGTTAGGAGATGTTATCCCCTACCATTTTCAGCGGGTACTCGTGTACATTATATCTCATCATGTATATTGGCTATTGATTATATTTTGTGTTCATATACTGCTCATATTCAGTATGCTTATTCGTGTACACCCACCGCTCGTGTTCAGTGGTTATGATATTCGTGTACACCCACTACTCGTGTTCAGTGGTTATATTTCGTGTTCGTAGCGTATCGTGATTGGATCCATCGGTATTAGTTCGGGGTGGGAGAGTAGGAGTTGATTATGTGATCAAAGCTCCATTGTTACATCGTGGGATATTATATTTTGCAGCTTTCTTGCCAGGCAAGATACCTTGCCAAATTGTTTACAATACTTTGCATGTTATTTATATTTCTGTTTATTCATTGCCTGTGTAGTTTTGTTCAGTTATATTCATTGCATGTGTAGTTCGTTCAGTCATTACTATATATATTAGATATGTTGACACACACTTGACACCTAGTATCATGAGAGGATAATCATTAGGCTTATGGGCTTTTAACCACTCTGGTAAACCGTAGTATATAGTTCGCACTATGGGCGTGTGTCGCGCTGGTCACTACCCCCGAGGTATGTCGATTTCTGTAGAGTTGCTCTGGTCGCTACCCCCGAGGTATGTCAATTTTTGATGTTCTAAACGGGTGTGTGAGTTGTGAGGCTTAGATCGAGTAGCCTACCCTTGCCCATACGTCGAAAAGTTGTCGTCATTTGCATTCATATAGATTGTCTTGTACAGCGTACTTATATATTTTCAAATATTATGCATGTTCACTGTATTCAAATTAGCTTACTTCTATGTATCTTGTTATGTCCCTCTGATGACCTGGTCCCTTGCCAGGTATAGACGACCAGGAGTATCTGCAGGAGTACGGGCCTGGACCTGACATATTACTTTCTACCGATGATGTCTTACCTTCTGAGCATCATTGATTATCTAGCGATGGATTCCTCTTAGTTGATACACTTCTGTCCTCACATTATTTTATATTGGAGATTTTATACTCCTCTCTCATTTTAGTTTTGGATATAGTCTTTGGTAGTGGATTTGTCTCCACCCGACTATTATTTGGATATTTCAGACTCCTTATTCTAGTTAGTATTTCTTTTCTGTGACTTGTTGGGTGGATAAGATTAGCATACCTGTGACTTGTGACATTATATATACCACATGTGAGTTCATATTCATATTACAGTGCACATGTGTATTATGGTATCCATATATTAGAGTTGCCATATAATATGGCTGGCATGCTTACGTGTTCCTAGTCCTACGTATTTTGGGACTGGGGTGTCACGTCCCAGTCCCAAAATACGTAGGACTAGGAACACGTAAGCATGTCAGCCGTATGTATATGGCAACTCCAATATATGGATACCATAATACACACGTACGCTGTAATATGAATATAAACTCACATGTGGTATAAATATAGTCACCAGTCACAGATATACTAAATCTCATCCACACAACAAGTCACAAAAAGGAAATAACTAAACTAAAATAATGAGTCTGAATAATCCAAAACTAATAGTCGGGTGGAGACAAATCCACTACCAATGACTATATCAATACTAAAATGAGAGAGAAGTATAAAATCTCCAATATAAAATAAGATGATGATAGAAGTGTATCAGCTAAGAAGATCCATCGCTAGATATAATCAAAGATGCTCCAAAGGTAAGACCTCCTCGGAAGAGATAAGTAGTAAGTCCTGATCCGTGCTCCTGCGAATAGTCATGAACATCTACACCTGGAAAGGGACCAGGTCCTCAGAGGGACGTAAAAAGATACATAGAAGCAAGCCAATTTGAATACAGTAAACATGCAATATAGATATAATATATATAAGTACGCTATACAAGACAATCTATATGAATGCAAATAAGGACAACTTTTTAACGTATGGGCAAGGGTAGGCTACTCGATCTAAGTCTCACAACTCACACACCCGTCTAGAACATTATCAGCCGACATACCGCTGGGGTAGCGACCCTCGTGACTCCATCAATCGACATACTGCGGGGGTAGCGACCATCGGACACGACTACCATAGTGCGTGCTAGTTACTATGGTTCACCAGAGTGGTTAAAGCCAATACGCCTACTGATTGTCCTCTCATGATACTAAGTGTCATGTGTGTATCAACATATCTAATATATAGTAATGACTGAAAGAAACTACACATGCAATGAATATACATAAATGCAATGAATATACAGAAATATAATAAGCATGTAAAGTACTGTAAAAAATTTGGCAAGGTATCTTGCCTGGTCTGAAAAAGGATGAAGTCCCAACTCAAGGCGTCGTCCGATCTACCCGTCACATAAATTAAACAAGTTAGGTTACAAAAGTGGGTGAATAGGTTCCTCCATTTTAATCTATTTTAATTCTAAATAAAATAATCTAAAATAGTATTTTAATCTTATTATAATCTAATTTTATTATTAAATCCTAATTTTGGTCCAAAAAAGTTAATTTTACGGATTAGTGATCCGTGACACGCAAATCGAGGCAATCCATTGACCAAAAAGTTAACCGACTCAAATCCTGGATTTGTATATAAAATCCTATAGATTTTAGGGCTACATGAATGCCAGAATTGACGGTTTTATAAAATTATAAGTCGGTAAAGAGTTATGGCTACAAGGGCGAATAGATGATAGTTTTCGGTGGTTTTCTATTTACGTCTATGTTGTACAAATTTTATAGTAGATTATACTTGCATGTTAAATTTTGAAAAATTAATTTTATGTAAGTTCATCATGTCAACTTTCCGAAACTTCAAACGGTTCATAATTCTGAGTTCAGGATCTCCCGTAATCTTAAAAATACCAAAATGCGTCTGATTTCGGACAACTGACACTTTTAGAATTTTCTGGAAAAATAGGTTGATAAATTATTAAAATAATTTATATATTCAGAAAACTAACCTTGATATAGTTCTAACAAAAAAAACTGGAGCGCGTTTATAGTCCGGAGCTAGGAGATATCGTCTTTTTAAGTCGTCATAACTACTAGAAAATGAGGCTGAATTTATGACGAATTTTGACTCTTTTTGGACGAAAAAGAGAGGATTTGGGGGAAGAAAAATATGAAGGATGAGATATTTATAATGGTGGACACTACTTAATTGAATACGACTAGGATTGGTTAATTTGGATATGATTAGGATCAGTTTAAATAAGGATAGGATATGCATGAAGTTGCTTTCCTAGTAGGCTCAGGATTTGAATTAATTTAGAATAAGTTATAGTTTATCTCAATAGTTTATAATCTTAAATAGAATTAAAGATAATAAAAATAATTTATATATATAATCTTATTAATATCTATTAACACTAAATTAGCATATATCTAATATTAAGACTATATATATCCAAATAAATCCTAAATAATTTTAAAAATATAAATAAATTTCTTAAATTTCTAAATAAATTACAGAAAAATATAATTAAATATTTTAACCTAAATTAAATATTTGGTAGGAACAATATGCAAGTATGGTCTCATAGTAAATCATGAAAGTCCTAGAAATTTATGTTTCCTATGTTTTAATTACCCAAAAATTCTAGAAAAATCTTCAAAAATCTAAAATAGCTTAAAAATAATTATAAATAAATATTTATATAAGTAAATATACTAAAAAATTTATTTTCTAATTAGCTAAGAGAATACTCTAAAGTAATTTAATATCTATAATAAATATAATAATATAAAATATATACAAAATATCTATTTTTGGTGAGGGGGTTTATAATATTCTGGTTACATACCTCACTTGTAATCATCTTACCTGATCATGTTCACCCAAACCTATCACATAATGGACTTGTATTTTGAGGCACATTATTTAGTTAGATTACAGTTATTTCATCATATTATGATATTTATATTGTTGTTCTATATTATCGTACTTACCTGTATATCTTGTTCATTCATTCATATGTTTAGTGATCTGGTATTTCATTTCTATATCTGTTTATATGCTCGATTATGCTATTGAAACTGCTTTCAGAGGTATATACTTTGCTCCAATCCTGACTGGATATATTTTTCCAGATGACTGGCTTCTAGAGCAGTGTCCTACATTCTACGGGCCGCAGGACGACGTACCTATAGAGGATACTCCTATAGACCAGGAGGACTTTGTTGCAGAGCCTGAGGAGGTCTAGATTATATTTGTATTGGATTGTATTAGACTATTCTTTTGGTGGATTCACATCTTGTATATTATTTCAGATTGTGGATTGTATCTTTATTATTTTCTTCGATATTCCATTCGTGCGTTATCTTCCTTAGTTTGTTTTGTGATTGAGATTATTTATACTTGTGAGATACCATATTGCTCCTCCGTTTGGAGTTGAGATAATTGACAGGTACCATATTATATTATTGAGATGTTAGATAGTTAAAAATGACCAAACAACGTTCTACCGCCGATTTTGCGGCGTAGGCTGGACGTAACCACGTACTCGTGCCCGAATATCCGGGTACGGGTCGTGACAATACCCCTCATTATGATGCATATGATAGTGACGTGGACATCACTACAAAACTTGACTTTGTAAGAGATGATGCCACATGAGATGTTTAGATCTTACTTAGTCTCCTTAGTTTTTCCTTATTTTATTTATAGATGGTTTTTTCTCGAGTTTGGAGGATTATTAAAGTAGTTGGACTTAGTTGGTACTTTTGGTGATTTATTTATTTTATATAATTCCTTAGTTATATCTTGTTCTTCTCTTGTTATTCGTTATTATTATTATTATTATTATTATTATTATTATTATTATTATTATATTCGTCGTTGTGAATGTGCTAGTATAGTAGTCTTGTGATATAGTTGATGTTGATTATGGATATGAATGATGTATAAATAATGTATTATCATTGATACTGTAGCGTATGATGGAAGTACTCACGTAATCGTACCCCTTTTTTGGGCACTTGTTATGACAGTCTATGACAAGGATTACATAAGGATATTGTCTCCCAACATAACAAGATGTTCCATGAAACCTACAACCAAGCATTATCGACTGAAGTTTATCATCCACAAAATGCCAAAGGAGATGGGTAAACAACAACAAGAGTTGATTAGGCCTTACGGGAGGATTCAACACACTCAAGCATCCAAATAAGGTGTATATTACATGACCAATCAAGGACTGTACAGTACTTTAAGTACAACAATTTTGATCAAAAGGCAGACGTTTGTTGTGTAGCTAAGTATGATGTTACAAGTGTAGACGCACGAGAAAAAACTCAAGAATACCAGGACGAAAACTGACACAATATCCCTAGAGAATCCTATAATGTCAAAATCGTAGGCAAGTGCTACGGGCATTACCAATAAAAGTAATAGTTATAGAAATTACTTGTTTTTATTGTATAGTTGTAATTTGTATACAAAAATACAATTTTACTTTCGCATAGTTTTATTGGAAAATAACTCCATGGAGATAGATATTTTGTTGACGTCGTTAGAGAATTTTGAGAATAAGTGACGATATAGTAACATGCTTGTTAATGGATAGGCAAGCTAATAAGAACTATTAAGGTTGTCGTCATGTCAGTAACTACGACTGTCAAGATTAGAATTCCAACTGATAGTGTCACTAATAGATGATAGACTAGTACTTAAAGGATCCATTTTGGTAGGGAAGAAGGAGCTGATTGGAACATAGTAGAGATCAAAGATGCGTTGACGAGGGAGGAGGAAATATGAATCTAACATTCATACCATGGCAATTTTATAGAAGACAGTGACTAAATATTTGATGTTGAAGATTCATTTATTTCTTTGTTAGTAACTTCAGAGAAATAATACTCTATATATGTCAATTACATCCAATAAATATAGAAAGACAATCACACATATATATAACTATTTAAAGTGCAATATTAATATAGTATAATAAGTTGATAATAATTTGAACTTTACTTGATTTATTTCTTGATGTAATCCAAAATAGTTGTCATGAAATACTATTATTCCTTATAAATCAATAATAATAGTCTTATTTTTTCTTTCTTGATGTGAGTTAATACTGTTAGCCTTCAGGGTGGTTACACTCGTCTTTGCAGGATTGGTCCCATGTGGCCACTGGACTTGGGCCCACCTAAATAGCCTGGTTCGAAGGAGAAGGTGGCCTATCAGACTCTCTTATTTTTACTCCACTTGGTTCGACGCTATGAACTAAATTAATTTAGTGTTTGGTTCATTGTATTGTAATTATAATCGTAAGGAAATCGAGTTTGTAATGTAATTGAATTAAAATTACATTACCATATTTTGTTGGAACATATAATCAAACAATGTAATGTAATATCAATTGCATTCAAATGTATGGTTTATCAGGTAATGTAACCGTAATATAATATTTTTTCTTAAATGCTTTAAATAATAACAAACTTAAAAAAAACTTTCTTTAAACAAATTAGAACAAAAAAATAATAAATAATAAAAAGTTAAAAACTAAAAAAACTAAAAAAAATACAAAAATACAAAAAATAATAAGGCAAAAATATATATATATATAAGAAGGTCTTGTAGTGATCTTAGTTCCTGGTTGGAATCTGCCTGCCCAAAACCTGGCCCGTTTGGAAAAGCTATTGCGATTACTATTGGACAGTTACTACATGACAAAGTTTAATCGCTGCCTTTGGACCAAACCAATGGATTGAATAACACGCTTATACCACCTACTCTTACTTTTTCTTCATTTATATATGTTGCTCTTTCATGTACAAGTCTTTTCAACTTTTTATAAATTGGTGAGAGTTTATATGACTGGTCAACCTACCATAGGTCCTCCTAAAAAAATTGTATTGTCGGATATCCAAATAGCAACTGGTGCCCATAATAACAAACAAATATAAGTAGTTGTCCACGAAATACCATAAAGAAGAAAAAACCAAAAAATTACGTTCTCTAATTTTAGAATATGTTTATGTAAATTCTAATGAAATGTAAAAAAATTTGATTCATTTTTTTTGGTGAATAAATATGATATAGTGTTTTTGGTATTCAATTTGGATCCAATCCTGAAACATAAGTAAGTAAAATACTAACATACCATAATTTAAAACATCTCGTTATGTCATACTATTTTATGATATGACATCAAAATATCCACAATTTATCAAGGGCTCGTAGATGAATCAAGTGAAAGTCACTATGGCCATTTTAGAAAAAGTTACAGGGACCAATAAGAAAAATTCCCTTAAGATAATGTCCAATCACTAATCAATCCAGCGTCTAATTATGCTGACGTGGACATCATACAACCACTGGATTTTAATCCATATGCTTTGCACAAGCTTCACATTATTATAATTTTTTTGCATGGTAAAAAAAAAAATCTTTCCCTCCTTAAAAATGACAGGGGGCCCCACTGTCCTGAGAGATGGCCACGTGTTACGAACTAACTGTTTGCGTGTTCTAACCCAGCGGATCGTTGGGCTACAAAGATGAAAACAAACGATCGAACGGTTTAAATGTATTCTCCTTTGATCGGACGGTAGATAGTGTTATTAGGGCTGGATTGGGGGATACAACCTCACGTAGCAAGACGACAAATAAAAATACCGCCACTGGGGACAAATCTGTCTTTTGGTTCAACGAACCGCTTTATTTTTCCTATTCAAAAGTTTATTTTCAACTAGATCCCTCAAATCCTTTTATTATCTAAGGGTTTACACAACAAATTCTACCCTAACAACGTATGGTTTTGTTGTCAGATTGTTGTAAAAATATCATTTTATGTTATACAATTATACCTTAGGCTCAAACTCAAATCCTAATAAAATTATATTATTTTACTTTATAATGTTGCTGAAAATATTTGGTTCGTAGATTTGGAGTACATAAGTCGCCAAAATTAGAATTTATGACAACTTCATATGTTTGGTTGAAAGATTTGCAGACAAGATTTACTCTAATTGACATGAATAGTAAATTTTGTTTGCTACGAAATCGAAATTTCGACATCGGAGTTTTTTCTTCCGAAATGAAACGCGAAAGTAAAAAAATTTTATTTCCACTTCGTGTGTTTGCCTGGAGGACCATTCCCTCTCTACTTTAACAAATTTTTTTTATTATTCATATAGCTTCAAAAAAATTATACTCTTTTATTCGTTTCAACAACCATTCAAACACCAAATTTTAAGATTTTTTATTTTTAATCTTAATTTCTTCAAAGCATTCAAACGAAATATTTTCTATTTCTTTGAACTTTTCTCCACTTAATACGTATACAAAATATAGATTTATAGATTTTCCACTTCGTCGTATTTTGTCGAACCAAACAGCCTTTATGATGAAGATCTCCTCAACAAAAACTTAACCCCAAGGAAAATATGTTGAAAAAAATCTTTTCTGGGAACGTATTAATATCTTTAGCAGTTGAGTATTTGTAATAAGGTAAAAGAAAGAGGGTGTTATGTGAATAGCATGAATGTAAAAAATGTGATGAATAAGTAAAACCTTATAAATAATGGGGACATATGTGTAATCTATCCATCACAAAGGAAAACAAAAAATTTATTGTAGCGGAATTAATTTATATTAAATTAATACAAATGAAATAAGTTTACTTAAATTAAAAATAAAGAAACAGTCTGCCAACTCAGTTGGCAAAAATCAGACCGCAGGAATCCATGTATAGCAAAAGGCAAACGTGGACCCCAACCTGGGCCCACTGCTCAATTTTTGCCAAGTGAGTGCACAATTTTGGCCAACCAAGTTGGCAAAAATTGGGCAGTGAGGCCCGCGGCTTGGTTGGGGTGGTTTGGTTTGGTTTGTTTTATGAGTTTTTTTAATTAGTTATGTTTTGGTTTTTTTATTTAGTTTTATTTTGGATTTTGATTTTTTTGATTTAGTTTTTTTGATTTAGTTTAGTTTTTGATTTTGGTTTAAGAAAATTTACTTTAACGCAATAAAATTTAAATAAATTAATTATAAAGAAAAAATTAGAAAAAATTAAAAAAAATGGTTTGGTTTTTTAGAAAATTATAAAAAAAATTTGTTTGCAATATTTGATAAGTAAAAAAAACTAAATAAAGAAAAAAACTAGTATTTTTTGTGTCCTTTAAGGCTTAGTTTATTTTAATGGCTTAGTTTTTTTATATGAAAAAAGAAGACTAAGTAAAGAGGAAAGACAAATAATAGGTTGGGGAATGATTTGATTTTTATTTGGGTTTTGAAATTGGGTCTGGATCTATGGATTGGTGTTAGTTTAGGAGTTGGTTTATGTCCAACGGCTATTTCACAACCGCTCTTTCAACGGCTCTTTTATTTTTTCAACGTTCATATCCAACGTCCGTCTAACGTTCGTTTCCAAGTTACCTATATAAACGTAGTATTTGTTTCATATCAGCATATCAAATATTGTAAACAAAAAATTTATTCCATACGAAGTTTTTTTCTTTCCACACAGGAGAAGCTCGGTTCAATATATAATCTTTGAAGTCCATTTTCTTGTTGCCATGGATCAAAGTATAATAATACTATGCTCGTTTGGTGGTATACTAAATGGGTTAGCTTATGAAGGAAGTTTAGTTGAAGTTATTTTAATTGATTAAATATTTTATTTGATAATTTATGTAATCTAACAATTGAAAAAATTTCTATTGACTATAAATTTTTATTGGTACATATTTAGCTATCTAATTGTATAAATTTAGTTAGTGAGGAAGCATAAAAATTTATTCTTTAAGTTAATATACAATCACCGTATATTAATATTTTTGTGACTCTACCACCACCACCACCAAGAATTAGTAGTGCTCCTAGTTCTTCTCACCAAGTTATTTCATTTACTGAAGAAGAACATAGAGTAGATGATGGTAACCAACGATGAAAATAGTGACGATTTA
Source organism: Iris macrosiphon (assembly GCA_036927795.1). Taxonomy (NCBI): domain Eukaryota; kingdom Viridiplantae; phylum Streptophyta; class Magnoliopsida; order Asparagales; family Iridaceae; genus Iris; species Iris macrosiphon. The sequence goes on along the minus strand of JAYESA010000015.1, from coordinate 104,194,715 downwards.
ATAGAAAATATAGATGATGAACTTGATGATAATGTTGATAGTTTAAACAATTTATTCATTGGAACATAATTTATGAATCGTCATGCATTTAGAAGTTTTATTAGTGATATAGCGATTGCAAAAAAAATTGTTGTAGGGTTACTAGAAACAATGTCAGTAGAATTGTATATAAATGTAACATTTTTAGTTGAATTGGAGAGTGTACACTAAAGCCATTGGCAACGGCGAAACATCCATCATTAGTATGTACGCTAGAAAATGTACATTCTTGTTTAGGTGGACTTACAACGAAAAATCATCCATTAGCGACAACTATATGGGTTGAGAATAAGATTATTGATAAAATTCATGATAATCAGTCGTATAGTCCATCACATGTTATAAAGGATATTTATAGGGAACACTGAATACATATTAAATATTGCAAAGCTTAGAAAGCTAGAGAAATTGCTCTATCAGAAATAAATGGTAGTTATATCGATGCATATAGTAGTCTTGAAGAGTATGTTTTTAGAATCATTGAGACAAATCCAGGTAGCAGATGTTATATAAAGACCACAGAAAATAATAAGTTTTAAAGAATTTTTATATGTTTGAAGGCATGCATTAATGGCTTTTTAAGGGGATGTTTACCTGTGATTAGTAATGATGCAACATTTCTTTCCTCTAAATTTTAAGGTATTTTATTTATTGCGTGTGCTCATGATCCTAACTATCAATTATATCCAATTGCTTATGCTATTGCTGAGAGCGAAAACACGGATTCTTGGACTTGGTTTTTAAACGGTTTGAAAACATCTTTTGAAGGTAGTTTTAATGCGTGGGATACAATTTCTTTTATATCAGATAAACAGAAAGGATTAATATATGCCATACGTGCCACTTTTTCCAGAATTACCTCATTTTTATTGTATTCAATTTTTTAAACAAAATTTAAAACAAGTATATAGATTGCCTTATTTTCAACATAAATTAGACTACCTTGCAAGGTGTTATAATGAGACAGATGCGAATATTTGCTTTGAAACAATTAAGGTTGAAAATATCGATGTTTATAATTGGCTTGTTGGAGTAAATGATAAAACTCGTGTTTTATCACACTGGATAACAACTTATTATTCTTGTCCTAGATTAGATATTAACACGTCGAACCTTATTGAATCCTTCAATAACTGGATAAAAACTTATGCGATAAACCAATAATAATACTACTTGATGGTATTCGAGCCAAAATTATAAAACTTCAGGACAAAAATTAACAAAAAGCTAAAAATCTTGCAATTCATTATTGTTCGAAGATGTTAAATACTATTGTCCAAAGATGATTATTAACCTGAACAAATGATGAAGAAATGACATGCGTTAAATTAAATTAAAAATATATTACGTAAATAATAACATAAGTTGCAAAAAAATTATACTTACTCGATCATCATCCACTGAGATAACTTGATCACCAATATGATCTAGGTGCAAAAAGTTATGACGGAGCCACGTAAATGTCACAAGGATTTTACTAGGTTTATTACGCGGCACCTCCACACCTAGGTACTTCGTAATCATAGTGTCGGCGGAAATTAATTTATCAAATATTATAGGTTCACCCGTAATAGGTAAACCTAAAATATTTGCCACATCTGCTAGAATAATACTCATCTCTCCGAACGGTAGCTGGAAGATATTTCGTCTGGGCCACTAACGCTCAACTAAACTGAAGATTAAGTCACTATCGTTTTACAGAAAATCTATCTTGTCAACATAATAAAAGCCAAATATTTTTAACAGTGTCACCTGGTAGTCGCTCAACCTCCAATACCCAAGTCTGCTATCGAGACGCCACGAGACATATTCTCGGCACCGTTCATCATTAGTATAATTATATTACTATATATAAAAAACATAGACGATGTTATTAGTAGACATGTACAAAATATCATTCATATTGATTTACATAATTAAATTTTATTGTATCGTCCAATAAAATAGCAAACTAGATATATGTTTCGCACGTTACAAGATTATTAAATCCGTAATAGGCCCTCCAGGAATACGACCATCATTTTGGCTGCTCATCTGTACAATTATGGTTGTCAAAACATATATTTTGTGTAGTGTCACGTTCTTCCTATTCGGGGAACGCGGCTAAGAAATACTTAGAATCGTTCGATCAGGACAGATTGAATCAATATTATTTCCTTCTTATGGATTGATTTCTTCGGAATCAGGTCCCACATTCAACAAATCATGCCTCAAGGAAGGACTCGACGGCAGAGTCTATAGGGGCCTTTTTGTTGCGCTGGTTTTTTGCCTGTTTTTGATGTCGCTTGGTTGCTTTCTTGTTCGTTTTGTGACTTGCATTTTCTTGAACGATTTCGATAGATTTTATTGTCTTCGTTCTTTAGATTTTGTATTTCATATCAAACCCTTGGAGACCGAAGCAGGAGATATTGATCAACTGTTGGTGCGTGCAGGTGATCATATAGGCAACGCGCATGCAGAGTCTTGAAGATCTCCCATCTTTTTCTCTCCCGATTCACCAACTTGTGAGTGGGCTTACTCCCGAATTTAACCATTCTTCCAAGTCTTCATTCCTAATAATTTGACTCATTTGTGCATTCCGATCAACGATACCAAAAGAATAGAATTGGGTCAAGAAAAAAGAAGAAGTAGACTTGAAACACTTAATGCTTATCACATAAATTTTATACGGTCATATTATTGCGTACTTGTCCGCTATACATGTATCTATCTTGTATTCAGTTGTAGTTAAAACTTATTCATCTATAAATTTTCAATGGGTAGCACATAACTTGTGATTTGATCATATCAGCTAGTAGACTATGCCATCTTACTATGCTAAAGTAGTTATGCTCATGTTGATGTCTTGAAATGCTTCATATGCTAACTTAGTATTTAGATCATCAATGGTCATGGACAACTTGTGCACAAGTTATATGGTTCCTGCGAACGGTCGTCGGGGCACCGGGGCCGATCTATCCCGGGCGGAACAACAGTTAGTGGTGATAGCAACTTAGCACGGGTGAGACAGGAGTTTGTAGTGGGGATCGCTACCTGCGCTGCAAGCATTGCCGTCTACCCAGACTATAATCCATGATAGATTGTCAAGACAATGATCCTTATGTATATTTAAACTGTGCAGACTAACTATGTCTTCATGGCAGGGAAGGTCATGGTAAGTTTTGTACAAGTGGTTCAGACGGTACATGTAAAGTCACCAAATGGTGGCACATTTATTTATGTCATTCCATTATATCGTATATAAAAAATTGAACTAAGGCAAGATAGAAAGATCTCATAATATTAATGTTGCATGTTCACATGAATACGATATCCATTTTGGTATGTTAGGTTAGCTCGCCCTTACCGGTACTTTTTGAAGTACTGACCCTCGTTGCAGCAGGTTCCCCGAGCCAAGGCGACGCGGCGAGGAACTGAAGCTTTCCCCAACCTTTCCCTGATCTGGTGCGTTCGTGTTTGAGACTTTTGAAGCTCAAGTACATAATCACAAGGAGCTCGCACATACCTTTTTGAAGCTCATAGGCGATGGTGCTAACATGCACCCAAAGGTGGTCTGCTCTTTTGAAATATTAGTAAGGGATGTAATGTATGGATCGGCTATCTCATTTTGCGTCCAAGTTGTAAGCTCGTGTGGCATCCTTATTACTTTTGAGTCAAGAGTATGTAACCAGATATTTATTATCAATAAAGAAAAGTTTTCTATATCTCAATGTGTGATATCTTATTTGCGTACTCTGTTACATATGTTCTAAAGTATATTATTATGCCTAGACCTTGTGCACGTGCGCCTTACGCGTGCACGGCATCACGTCGAGGGGACGATTATTGATTTAGCAAAAATTGGGACGTGACATATTGGTATCAAAGTATGGCTTCATATCCTTTGGCCTTCGTGTCAGAAGAGTTCTTGAAATGACCCTGTTTCTCCCAATTGAACTCTTGAATTCGCTTGGCCAAAATAAGATACGTTCCATACAGTGAGCCCATAATATATTTTGAGACTGATGCAAGTTACTTTTCTTTCAAGGAACGACCTCAGAGCCGGTGCACAAGCGCATATAGTGGCGCAGGTGCAAGGGAGCAGTTCCGGAACTTCAGGCAGCTCGAGAAGTCCAGCAGCGGCACCCTCTATCGATCCGTTCGAGAGAATGGTGCGTTTGATGGAAACGCAACAGAGGCATGCGGAACTACATCAAAGCCAATTCAAGTCTAGGATTGAGGCTCAATTTCAGGTACAGCGGACTCAGGTCGAGGCACAGTAGAAGCAAATGGATACCTTACAAATGATTATGACGACACTCGTCGCCAACAACCACTTTGCATAAACGATCGCCGCGATAGTGCCAATTGTAGCTGAGACCCCGGGACTTCAGGGTTCTCAGGAACCTCTGCCCTCAGACGAAAAGGTTTCCATCCTGCAAATATCAGAGTTTAAGAAGATGTGTCATGCTACCTTCAAAGGGACTGAGGACCCCTCCGTGGCTTTGGATTGGCTGGTTGAGTTAGAGGACCACTTTGAAGTGCTTCTCATATATGAAAGGAAAAAAGTTTCTTGCGCTCAGCTTCAGCTCCGTTTAAACGCACATGATTGGTGGGATGTGCACAAACAAGCTATATTGAGTAAAGATGACAAGATGACTATCTTTTGGTCCGTGTTTCGTAAAGCCTTCGAAGAGGAGTACCTTTCACCTGTCGTTCGTAGCGAGAAGAAAGATGAATTTACACATCTGCAACAAAAAAATATGACAGTGCGGCAGTATACCATAGAATTTAACAAGCTTGCAAAATTTGCTAAGTCTCATCTCTGTGACGCCGAAAGTTGAGCTCGAAGGTTTGAGATGGGAATGCGACCTTCTATTCGTGCCAACGTCATCGTCCCTCAGTACCATACCATGCGTGAGTCTCTAAACCATGCCCTCTTCCTAGAGTCGCAGTACCCCCCAGTTCGTACCGGCGTTGTACAAAATTTCTATCACAAGCGCCCTAGCAACACAGGTTGTAACAATGTGCACAAGCGCCACAATAATGGCGAATCTTAGGACCATGATCCAGGGAAGAACCAGGGGCAAACTTGTGCCTACTGCCACAGGCCAGGACACCATGTCAATGACTGTCGTATTCGAAAAAGGGGATGTTTCGTTTGTGGTAAGTTTGGCCATGTAGCTCGCGATTGTCGAGATCGCCCCAACGATCCCCCTCTACGCCATCCACAACAACAACATCATCCATCTCAGAATCAGGGTCAAGCACCTCAAGCGAACCAGAAGGCACCACAGAACGCTCAAGGCCGGGTCTATGCTCTGACTCGAGAAGAGGTGTTCGCATCAAACACGATGGTGTCAGGTATATTACTTTTCAATAATGTACCTGCTCGAGTATTGTTAGATTATGGAGCCACACATTATTTCATTGCGACAAATTTTTTCGTTGAGAACACATTTCTTATGACACTGCTAGGCCTAAACCTTAGCGTCAGTACTCCATCGGGCGTATATTTGCAGACTCACTTAGTTTGTCGTGAAGGTAATATTTGCATCGAAGGAAAATTATCACTTGATGCGATAGTCTTAGACATATGGGACTACGGTATGGGATGGATTAGCTCGGCGCTTGATTGGCTACCATTGATTGTGTAGAAAAGAAAGTTATATTTCGTCTACCTGGCAAGATCGAATTATGCTATGCGGGCAGTCCACCATCGAGAGTATCGAATGCCTGCATGGTGATCTTTGCAATATCTGCTCGACGGATGATATATTCTGGCTGTGATGGGTACTTGGCGTCCGTTTGAGACACAGCGAGAGATTGCGCAAACGTAGAGTCTACTTCCGTTGTGGCATATTTTTCTGATATGTTTTCCGATGAGTTGCCCGGTATGCCGCCTGACCTAGAGATAGAGTTCACTATAGATACATTTTCAGATACTCGATCAATTTCTAAGGCTCCATATCAAATAGCCCCGACAGAACTAAAAGAGTTAAAGGTCCAGTTGCAAGAATTGCTAGATCATGGGTATATTCGTCCTAGCGTGTCTCCTTGGGACGCACTTGTATTGTTTGAAAAGAAAAAGAATGGCTCGATGCGGCTCTGCATTGACTATCGTGAATTGAATAAGGCCACTGTTCGAAACAAGTACCCTCTTCCCAGGATCGATGACCTCTTTGATCAACGACAAGGTGCAATGGTATTTTCAAAAATTGAGCTTCGCTCGGGTTACCATCAGCTCAAGATCAAGCCGGACGACGTGCCGAAGTCAGCCTTTTGCACTCTCTATGGTCACTATGAATTTTTGGTAATGCCATTCGGACTGACCAATGCCCCTGTCGCCTTTATGGACTTAATGAATCATGTGTTCCGACCATATCTCGACAAGTTTGTAGTAGTATTCATTGATGATATCTTGGTGTACTCGAAGAATAGGGAGGAACATGCAGAGCACTTGCGTACCGTGCTACAGACTCTTCGGGACAACAAGCTATACGCAAAACTGAGTAAGTATAAACTCTGGCTGAACAATGTATCTTTTCTCGGGCACATCATTTCTACGGGAGGCATTTCAGTCGATCTAAAGAAAGTTGAAGCCATCATCGAGTGGAAGCAGCCTGCATCCATCGGTGAGATTCGAAGCTTCCTCGGGCTAGCGGGCTACTACATGCATTTCGTGAAAGACTTTCTAAGTTTACATCACCTCTGACCCGCCTCACACCAAAGGGTGTCGTATTCGAGTGGTCCGCCGACTGCGAAGCCTCGTTTAAAGAGTTAAAGTAATGCCTCACCTCTTCCCCACTACTTGCACTACCAGACGAGACCTCGGGATTCCATATATTCAGCGACACATCAAGGCAGGGCTTGGGGTGTGTACTCATGCAGCAGGATAGGGTGATAGCCTACGCATCCAGGCAACTGAAAAATAATGAAAAAAAATTATCCTACGCATGACCTAGAACTAGCGGCAATTGTGTTCGTGCTAACTTTGTGGCGACACTACTTCTATGGAGTGGCTTGCCGAATTTACACTGACCACAAAAGCTTGAAGTACCTATTCACCCAGACGGACCTTAACCTACGACAGCGGTGTTGGCTAGAATTAATCAAAGACTATGACTTGACGATCGACTACACACCTGGCAAAGGAAATATTATAGCGGATGCGTTGAGTCGATTGTATGCGGGATCCTTGTCCGTTGATTGCAGGTTACAAAGGGACTTAGAGAAAATCTGCATTGAACTCCGAATTAGATATCGCGGTACACGAGTTTCTCAGATGCGATTTGTATCCAACCTGTTAGAGAGAGTCACATCTACTAAGAGGGACGACCTATTCCTAAGGAAAATACACGAGCAGATTCTAGCGATGAAGGCGGAGGACTTTGTAGTAGATGAGAATGGAGTATGGCGAGTTAAGGGAAGGCTATGCGTCCCCAACAATACAGAACTTAGAAATGAGATCCTTGCGGAAGCTCATTATGCAGCCTATACAGTCCACCCCGGGAGCACTGTAGAAGCATGAAAAATACGCTGGGTGATCATACGCGTAAAACCCTCAATATGCAGGAAGTCCGCATAAAATAGAGCTCCAGTACTGGGTGACGTAAAATATGACTTCAGAGCCATTGGCGTACAGCAGAGCTTCAATGCTATTCAGCGTAAAACATAGCTCCAGAACAACCCGTGTAATGCAGTATTTCAAGACCACTTCGGCGTAAAAAGGTTGCTACATCGCCATTTCGACATAAAACCTATCTGCTTTTAATGCAGCGGGAAGTTGTACGAGGAACTCTTCGTATTCCTCGAATGAACCTGTCAGTTGAAGCAGTGAACCTAACTCCTGACAAAGAGTACTGCACGACGATCGAGGAGACGGCTGTAATGATGACTCTGCACAGAACCCCAGACTGTCGTCTAGTGACATAACCCTTGATATAAGACGTCGTTTACGCACTCGAGGAATATGCTGCCTATTTTACATAGGCAAAGATGAGCTTTTATGCCCAGGAAGAGACGAAACCAACCGCCACGTCAAAATCTGTTCTTCGTACAGAACTCGAGGCACGTCTCTGCAGTTAATGCGCGAGATGGGGGCAGATCTCTGCATTTAATGCACGAGATTTGGTTCTACTGTAACCTTCGATTTCCAAATTTCCGAAAAATTAGATTTTTAATTTATTTTAAATACCAAGTTTATAAAATAATTTCTCCTTGAAATTTTTATTTGATTTTGAACAATATTTGATTTTTAGAAGGTGATTTAAAAATCTTTTATAAAAATTATTTTTCTAAATGTTGATTTCTTATAAATAAATAAATAAATAATAATGTACTTATATTTCTCTAGTTTCAAATGTTTATTGGCTTGAAATCATAAAATTTGTTACTTGATAAAATTAATTAAAGGACTAGTTGTTTCTTCAAAATAATTTTATAATCAATGGAATAGTAAATAAATAAATTACATAGCTTTTCTAAAATATTTTCTGAAATTATAATCTTTTTTTTTTAAATTTTACAAATTGCCATTTCCTATTAACTAGCCAGCACACCCTCATTCTCACATGAAAACTCATTCATATTATCTGGACCATTCATTATTTGGGCCAACCCTCACCCTTTATCCCACACCTCTCTCCCTATTTAAATCCCTCATCACAACTCCCTAGAAACCCTAGCTAGCCCTCACAAATCCCCACAAAGCCAAAGCCACCACCATTTTTGTGTGCTCGTGTCCGTGTGTCCAGCATCACCGTGTCAGCCGTGATGGCCTCGGGTCCGACCCCGGGTGTCCCACCGTATCCATTCATTTCCTGTGTCCGGTTACAATATTACAACCAGATTTTTCGTGTCCGACACACCCGGACACATCCACCTCCACCACAGTACACCCAAACCCCGTGTCCAACACCCGGACACGTCCACCCCCAATACCAGTACAGCAACCCATCGTGTCCTGCCCCGGACACGATCCACAGACACGATTCACAGAAACCCTAAACCTAACCTAGATCTACCGCCGGTGGCCACGCCTCACCCGCGTCGAGCCCTCGTCGAGTCGTCGACCGTCGCGTCGAGCTCGGAGACCCGCCTCGGACCTCCTCAGATCCGTCGATCTTCGCCGCCGCCGAGCTTCGATCCGCCGCCGCAGCAGATCCGGAACGCCGACCGCCGCCCTCGAGTTTCCACTACCGCCGGCGCCTCAGATCCATCGACCACCGCCGAGATCGAGCACCCGCCGCCTCGAGTTCGACCGCCACAGCAGATCCGTCGACGCCGCCGCCTCAGATCCAGTCGACGCCGCCGGTCGCCTCCTCGAGCCGAATAACCGCCGCCGCTCTCGGGTTTCCACCACCGCTGACGAGACGAGCAGACCCGGCGAGACTCCTCCGCCGGCGCCGAGACCCATCGTGAGCCTCTTCCTTTTTTCCCTCTTCTGTAAAGAATTAGGTTAGTTATAAATCAGTTGATTCATTAAACAATATGTAATTAGTCATATTAATTAATTAGTTAAATTATATTAATTAGTTTAGTTGTAATTAGATTAATTAGTTAATTAATAATCAGTTAAGTAACTTCTTAATAAATTAGTTAATTTGTAATTAGTTTAGTATTAATGTAATTTGTTTAGTAATTAAATATATTTAGTTTAGTAATTTCATGTAATTAGTTTAGAAATTAAAATATAATTAGTTTTATTGTTTTAATGTATGAATTTAGCTAATTATTATGTGTAAAATTTAGTTATGTATTATAATTAAAAAGGGTTGTTGATTATGCAAAAATATAATAATTTTGGGGTTTATATTATTAAATAAAAATATAATTTCAATAATAAAAATAAGATCAATTTGTTTAATTGGGCTGGTGACCAATTTTACTATGGATATAAAATATATGATGGCTTTTACAAATTCTAGATTTTATTAATAAACTTTTATTTGCAATTATTGTTCAAAATAAATTCAAATAATTTTCATAAACTAGGTGTTACCTTAAAAACAAGCAAACGACCATTTCTCCTATTAGCTTGGTATCCTTACCTCGATTTTCGTGCCGAGCTCCGATCTTGGACTTCTTTATATAGTTTCTAGCTATTTGGACTGCTCCGGACCCATTGGAACTAACTGTTAATTCATTTGGGATCACCTTGAGAAGTGTGGCATTATGTACATTCTCTGGTTAGTTAAATATGTATAAAATATTTGATTGATATATATATATATACAAATATGTATTTTGGTATAAAAAGTATATATGTATATACATCTATTAGTGTATACACACAAACACGTATTTTGTACAAATTACTAATAGACACTTATATATATATATATTATATGCATTTTTATTGGTATAATATGTATTAATGTATGATTCAGTATTTAAATATAAATAAATGTAAATTGGTATATATGTATATATATAACCGTATTTTGGTATAAATATGTGTACCTATATATATAAACATGTATAAACATATTTTTGGTATATATATATACATAGTATATATATATAAAAACTGTATTGATATATATGCACTTGTAAAACATATTTTTGGTATATTACCTGTATATAGTATTGTATTATTTTGGTATGTATGCATATATATATATATATATATATATATATATATATATATATATATATATAATATAAGTTAATATGTATTTTGGTACATGTATACTAGTTTATATGTATGAGTGATGTATAATTTTTCACATAAATAAAATATATTTCCACTTATGTACATACAGTTATACCTATTTTTTATACTTTGGAATAACTATATATATATATGTATTAATTTATTTATTGATAATATGATTAATTGGTAAATTACTAGGTGACCCTAGTTGACTAGTGCCATACCTGACAGAGCCCCTGAGTTCATATATTTGTGATGTGTTAGTGTAGCACCTGATGCAAATGTTGTATTTGATATATTTTTAGGACGGTTGGTTCCTCCAGACGATACTCTGGGACAGGACATTGGTTTTACCAGCTAAGGACCCAAGGCGAGTACATTCTCTGATTAGTTTCTAATTTATGATATCTCCTATGTTCACTGTATCTAGTGTAGATATCCATGCTCTTGACACGTTGGTTACACGGATTGGTATACACGGATCTCGTCATGAGATGTTATTCCTTATTCATGGTGTAGCTTGTACAAGACTTGTTTTCTTGTTATCTTGTGCATGTACAGACACTGATTTCCGGGGAGACTTGCTACCTCCCTAGGGAATCCCGTGCCATAGCGTACCATGATTGGATCTACTATACCAGTCGGGGGTGGGGAGTATTTTAGTGTAGATATGTGATCATACCCAACTTTTCATGCATCATAGCTCACCCCACATCTCACGTCGGGTGCGGCCTGACCATCTCCGTGCCTCATAGCTGTTACGTGTGATTAGCCTGACCTCTACATGCATCATAGCTAACCAGCGGTTAGCCTGACCTTCGTGAATCATAGCTAATCACATGTAACCAGCCTGATCATGTTCCCAAGCCGATCACATGTTAAAGCTAGTACTCACACACTTAGTCATAGTTTCTTGCTCATGGACATATTGTTTCTTTTCCTGCAGTTACTTACAGTATTTCCAGTATTTCTTTCATTGTACATTTCTCGTACCTATACATGCATCTGGTATATTTCCATTTAGAACTGCTACATAGTTTATGTCATTTATATAGAACTGCTATTTAGAGATGTACTTTGCTCCTTCCTGACTGGAAAATATTTTTTCCAGACTGTGACCTTAGTAGACTGGTTCCGGCACACTTGGGGATTGGGAGTTAATGATTGCAGGTATGATTATGTTGTCAGTAGACTTGTGTTGTATTCTTTTATTTCTTCAAATTCCTATCGTGCTGTAGTTGTGATTGAGTATGTTGTTAATATTTTTATAGTATTATCCGAGTCTCCTTATGGAGTTGGATATTAGCGTGAGATTGTTTAGATAGTACTCGACCTAGACAGCGTTCTACCGCCGATGCTGCGGCGTAGGCTGGACGTACCCACGCACTCGTGCCCCTAAACCGGGTGCGGGTCGTGACATCTACTTTTAATGACTGGATGAGCTATAATTAGGGCTAATACGTCCACATCACCATCCCCGCACATTACGCCAACCGGGCTATTTTCAACTATAGGAGTACGCCATATGCTATCTCCTCGAAATACGCCAACTCAGGCTATATTTGCAAAGGCGTGTGATAAGGCTATTTGGCCCAGATTATGCTCAAGTCCTCAGTCAAGGAGGAATAACTGGCTATCTTTACGCTGGTTACCTATCCGTGCAGTATCAAGCTTTGCGTATAATTCGGCTTCTACGCCGACATGACCTCTATTGGGCTTCTACACAGACATGACAGCTATTTGGCTTCTATGCCGACATGACAGCTATTTAGCTTTTACGCCAATGTGACAGCTACTTGGCTTCTACGCCAACTTGACAACTATCCGGCTTCTACGCCTACTTGGCTTTTACGCCATCAGAACAGCTATTTGGCTTTTACGCCTACGAGACAGTTATTTTGCTTTTATGCCAACCATCTCTACGTAAGGGGCAGTTATCTACGTGGCTTGCATGCCGTAATCTTCGATAAGCGATTATACGCATTACCTCATAATGGGACACGCGTCACACGCCAATTCAGGAGATCATTCATACGTGGGTAGCAGTTATTATAACCGCCGCATAAAAGGTGCAGTTCTCTCCGCTGTTCGGTTTCTACGCCGACTTAGCTGAACTCTATAAATAGAGACCTCCGGCCACGGAGGTCAAATGTGAAGGATTTTTCAAGAGGTGGAGGATTTTTTAAGGGGTCGAGGATTTTTTAAGAGGTCGAAGATTTTCAAGAAGAGAGAGTATATCCAGAGAGTGTTGATTGACTACTTTGGCAATGAGAGTTCAACCCCTTCTGTTGTCTTTGAAGCATCTTTTTCGTCTTCTACAGCACTTCTTCGTCATCATGTGGTCCAAGAGACAAAGTGATCGACCGCAGATCAGACTCCTATAGCAATATTTCCCCAGAATCAATTTTTTGTACTTAACATCCTCGTATAGGATTAATTGTACTTTTTTTTCTTGTTTATAAACCAAAGAAAGGGTTTCGTATAAACCTAGTTTCAATTTCTTTCATTTATTATCAACACAAGATGGCGACTCTGCTGGGGACCAGTTTCTCATCTGACGAGAAAGTCATTGCTCAATACGATGCTGTATCCGTAGGATCAACGAAGAAGACCTTGGTCGTCCAATTTGACCAATCAACTTACGAAGACATGCTTCGAGCAGGGGTAGCTCTCATTCCCTCTCTGTCCAAGACAACAGGAAATTGCGTAAAGTATGGATGCCCCGGACATTCTCTACCATTCCTGCGGACTCTCTCACTCCGACCAACAAGGTTGTAGCATCGCAACCTGTGCACCCCGCGCGTAAAATTCTGTCTCCCGTCTGTGACGTGGTAGACAAAGCTTCTGGCAATGCCTTAGTGCCAATCCAGAAATCTGATGTGCGCCCCGTGCGTAAATTTCTGTCTCTCGTCTGTGACGTGGCAGACAAAGCTTCTGGCAATGCCTTAGTGCCAATCCAGAATTCTGCTGTGCGTTCCGCACGTAAAATTCAATCTCCCGTCTGTGACGTGGCAGACAAAGCTTCTGGCAATGTCTTAGTGCCAATCCAGAAGTCTGCTGTGCGCCCTGCGTATAAAATTCTGTCTCCCGTCTGTGATGTGGCAGACAAAGCTTCTGGCAATGCCTTAGTGCCAATCCAGAAATCTGCTCTGTGCCCTGCGCATAAAACTCTGTCTCCCGTCTGTGACGTGGCAGACAAAGCTTCTGGTAATGCCTTAGTGCCTATCCAGAAGTCTAAACCGCGCCCCGCGCGTAAAATTTCGTCTCCCGTACGTGACGTGGCAGACAAAATTTCTAACAAGGCCTCAGTGCCAATTCAGAAATTCCAAAAGCGCTTTGCGCGTAAAAATACATCTCCCCTCTACAATGAGGCAGATGGTCCTTGCAATCACCGCAAGAGAAAACAAGTGGCGGATTTCCTGACCTCTCGGCTTTTACGCCATCAAAAGAAGAATCTGCCCGCTCTTCAAATTACGTGGAATGCTGACGGTCGATTGAGGACTTCCTCAGTTTTACACCAACCTGTGCAAAGTACCAGATTACGCCAGGATAAGCCCCTCGGCGTAAAGAAGGCCCGGTTCACAGGAACATACGCTCCTCATGGATCATGTGCTACTCACATGGCTGAACTGCTGTATTCTTATGGCAGAGAAAGTATTCTGGTTCCTAATCTCCACAGGCCCAATGATGTAAAAAGGCAGAATAAGCCTTCTTCTTCTTCTGCTAATATTGCTGATTTGTGTGATTTCTTGATCCAGAAACGCAAAGACAGGTCAAAATCAAGATTTAGCGCCCCTAACTTCCAAGCATGGAGAGATTATGTGGGAAGATGCGTCAACATCTAATGTCGTCATGACATATGGGCCACATGAAGATTCTATCTTTATTATCCCGTCTACTCGCAATAATCAGCATCCAATAGTCTTTGGTCACATGCGGAGCAGACCGATTGTAAAAGAAGATTCTTATGAGTCCGATGCTGGGAAAATACAAATCCACAGATATAGCCCACAGGCTTTAAAGATTATACAAAGCATGGGTTACGATTTGAAGTTGAAACAAGGCCTCAACTATGGAAAAGGCAGACGAACACCGTTGCATGGTAATCCTTACTGTCAACAATCTCTTGCAAACTCTAAACCTCCAGAGTCTGATCCTGTAATACTAGAGGTAGGTCCTTCTAAATCAACTTCTATGGACAAACGCCACGACATGTCTTGGGGTAGTCTACCTCGACAAAATAGGGCAGCATCCAAAGCTGGGGGTAAAATTCCCTCTGAGTCGAAAGATGATGCAATGATGACCATCTTCCCGAAAGACCGTAAAACTCAGGCATCGGGAGCCAGAAGGCCAAAAGGGACTTTCTCCTTCAATGATGATGATCTTCAATATATTGATGAAGGAAAACAAGCTTCGTCTACCCAACATCAAATACCCTGAAAAAGGCTGGCAAAGTCGATGACCCAGATTATTGCCTCTTTCATCGGTACATTCATTATCCCACGAAGGCATGCTATGTATTAAAAAGGAGAATCCAGGAGTTGATCGACGCCAAAGTCATCACTTTGTATCTATAAACGAGGGGACGATCACTGTAAATTGATTTCACTCTAACATGACAATTTGCTCCCTCAAGAAGTACCAGATGATGGATCCTCAAAATTCCTCTAGTGGAGCAATCATTAGGTCAACTTGCACACTCCCACAGTGACTATTCAAACCAATCTCGTTAGACGCTAGCCATGTTCATATTACCTCTGAGCTATCGTCCCATCAATCTCCCCAGCGGAGCAATCCTTTGGTCTATCTTCATGTTTGGATAGACCACACTCAATGAATCACTCCTCAAAAGAGTTTTTCGGACATGAGTTCATGTTCATATTACCTCTGAACTACTGTCATAATATTTCTCTCTGGCGGAGTTTGTCATGTTCATATTACCTCTGAACAAACCCTTCGAGTTTTGGCTATCGATTTTCATGTCCATATTACCTCTGATATCGGTTGTCATCTCAACTTAGCACCCGTACTTAACTCTAAGTACGCCAGTGGTGTTAGGTCCACAAAAAACTGCCATGTCCATATTACCTCTGGCAGGGCTTATTTTGAACTTATTACCTGCACTCTCGTGCACAAGAAGTAATGGGTCCACAAAAAATCCCCTAGCAGGATGTCTTTACCAACCACAAAACCTATCAAGTCCGTACTACCTCTGATAGGGCTTATTTCAAACTTATTACTTGCACTCTCGTGCACAAGAAGTAATAGGTCCACCAAAAACCTCTCTGTGGAATGCCCACAATGGAAACAAATTGTTCACGTCCATATTACCTCTGAACTATCTTCATTCATCTCCACAGAGTCATATTTTACCGCATCTATATTATCTCTGTCAAATCTTGTCTCAAACCTATTTAATGCACTAAACGTACGCAACAGATAATAGGTCCACCAAAAAATCCCCCCAGCGGCATGTCCTCAACAAACATTGTATCGTAATACGTCCATATTACCTCTGGTACGAGGTCCAAAGGTCGCACAAACAATCATAAAGAAATGGATGGCCCTTATATGACTGTAAATGGCGCTTACAGATTAGCCAAGTCTAATAAATTTTTTTTTTGATAATGGCTATTATCAATTACAAATTCCCGAAGAAGTAATATACTTGATCTCCTTTACTTAAACGGAGTATGATAAAGATTTTATTCTGACGATACCATGCACAAAGGTTAGCTGGATCATATTCTATCAGATTCGTATGACCTCTTAACGGATATATTTAACTAATTTATAAATCTATCATGTTCATATTACCTCTGTTAGTGTTTAGCATACAAATTTAGTTGGATTATATTCTATCAGGTACATATTACCTCTGAATAAATTTACATTCAGTAAAACCTTAACGAAAGTATGTCATATTAATGATACCTCTAATATCACTTTTATCTTAGCCAATCATATTCTAAAGTGATGGGTCCACAAAGTCAGAAAATGTATTTTTATTATCTCTGAGAAATTATAGGAGAAGCAAAAAGTACATCATTGGGGAGGAGCAGTCAAATCACGAATCTGTTGCGCCAAAGCCGTCATCCTTTCATTCCTGGACTCCAAGATATTAGCGCGAGCCTGCTCCAGTCGTGCCTCGTCATCACTCAAGAGGGATAGTTCGAACCGAGCATGAACAAAACCGGCACGGATGACTCCTGCACGTGCCAAGTTCCGCTGAGATGTATCCATTCGGCCCTTCACCACATCCAGAGCTGCCGATGACTGGAGAGCCCACTCCTTTGGCTGAGCGAGTTTAGCTTCCAATTTGCGGACCCTCGCTTCATTTCCCACATGTTCGGCCTCGTACTTCGTTAGAAGAGGAATAACCTCCTCCAAGATGGCCTGCTCTTCATCCATCTCCTGCTGCTGTGTCTGGATGGATTTATTTAAGCCTTCAATCTGTTCAGCAAGCCTCGCAGTCAAGGAGTCATACTCGGCCTGAATTATCTCATCGATGTTGCCTCGAGATAGTTGCAAAATTTTGTTAATGGGTTGTTCTAAACCATTAACTATTTGCTCTAGCGCATCAGCTCTTCCAGCGTCATTAAAATTTCTGATCGGCGCTATCGCAAGATGGGAGAACGTCAGCAGATTATCAAGTCTCATGTTCTTCTCTAGCACCATGGAAATTAACTCCTTCAAACTGAGATAGAATAGGCTGGTATATTGTTCTATCAGCATATCGAAGACCGGATGCACGCTAGGAGTGGCTGCGATACCGGGAAATCTTCTTCCAGGAATGATCGCGGAGGATGTGGCCACGGTCGTTGCCTCTACAGATGGCACTACAAAAGAATGAATACCAGCAACGGTTGAAGTTGCTGGCATACTTAATGAAGGAGGCACAATCGTGATGATGGGCTCATCCTCCTCTGAAGATATCTGAACTGTAGTGGGCGAGACGACACCCAAAAATATTGCGGATGAAGGATCGGCAGCTTCAAAGCATGCCCCTTCAAAGTCGAGCGTCGTCGTTTCATCGGCAGGATCCGCAACAAAGTCAAAGGTTGCGTCAACTCTGCCCTCCCCTGAGATGTCTTCACCTGAAAAGAAGACAAGAGAAAGCTAATATCAACCTGATGTTAATTTTCCTAAAAGAGGCGTAAAGACAATATTTACCCATGGTCGATGGTATATATGTCGCGTCCGCAACCTGAATAGCTAAATCATCTCTTAATGATGCTAGACAAGCTGTCATACTTGGAGAAGAGGGTGCACCAACTGACACTTGCGGGTAGTCTTCCCAGTCTTCACCAAGATCTACTCGAGGCTCATCGGGTGGAATCTCGCTGGAAATACTTACAGACGAAGTAGGGGTTACTCCTATTATTGGTCTGATAAAGGTATATGGAATCTTATTATGCTCGGCCTCGAAGGCGATCTCATAGCACTACCAGAAGCAGTAGTAGCAGTAGCGATCTCGAGCAAAGAATCTCCGGCACTGCCAGCCGGAACTATAGAGGTTCCCTCTCTAAAAGGCGAAGGACATCTAATCAAAGAATCATCCCCAACAGGGAAAACGACAGGCTCGCTCCTAGAAGCCTCCCTGGTGGAAGCCCTTTTCGGACCTCTGGCAATCCTCTTCTTGCGGGGGGAAGGCACTTTCAGAGTCGAAGCCTTCCGTTTCTGGGGGATAATGAGAGGCTCTGCTGGCGGAGCTATTATGCCTCTTGGTATTGTCATCAAAAACTCGTCTGCCTCGGCGGTGTCTTCATTCTCATCCGAGGAAACAGACGGAATCTCCTCCCTTCCAGTAGACCTATGAGAGGGTATCCTAAAACTTCCATGCACAATCATGATGGAAGGTATTTATGGACGCATAGAACTGCGCATATGAGTGAAGGATGCGCAACTCCATAGAGAGAGAAGTCGCGGGCACAGCAAAAGTTGTACCAATACAGCCCGTGATGAAGTACCGCCATCCTCTGGCTCCATCATTTAGTCCACCTTTGGACTTGAAGCTGGTAATGGCATTCCCCACATGCAATTGGTTGTACCCAAACTGCCTGGCGAACCGACTGGGCAAATAAGGCTCCAGGTAGCAGTGGTCATCGCTTCTGTACAGCAAATGGGAAGGTCTAATACAGACAAACCAGTAGAAGGCTTCAGGAGAAAGAATGGTCCTCCCATGGCCCTCGTCCTTAAGTTTATTCCCCTTTTGATTGATATGTACAGGAGGGACGATACAGAAGAGCTTCCAGCTATGGGCGACATTTAACGCCCTCCGGCAATCTATGACAATCGCCACGTTCCAAGAGAAATTCTTGTAATTCAACAAGAAGTTATTTCCTGAACCGCTGGCAGGACCAGGAGACATCACCCTGGTGTTGTGAAGAATTAACCATCCCATCAGGTATAGGAATGGTAATTCCACTCGGGGAAATCCTTCATGCCGTGTCTCATCCGCGAGCAGCCCATCAATAAGGGCCCTCAGGCCTGCTTGTATTCTACATACCAAAGCAGGAAGCAGGCCCAGTCTTGTCCCGAATACTAAATGCACTGCAGGTCATAAGGTATTGCGATAGATGCGATCTGCAGACGCGATACCAGGCACTACCCAGCGGCGAAGCCAGACAGAAAGGAAGCCAGCCAGTTGAGCTTCCCTTGACAAAGGCTTGCGACAATGCCTCATATAACTGAAGGCTTTTGTGCCTGCAGGGTAACCCCCTATCTCCTCGTCAAAAATATGATTTGAAGCCCCTGCATCTTCAATAAGGTCATCGACCGTGTTAGCATTAAGCATGCTCAGGAGGTTCAAGGGCCTATCTCGGCTATCTACCACCTTATCTGGCTTAACATTTCTGGCCTGGTGGAAGAAAAGATAGGTTGCCCACTTGTTGATGTGAGCCAAATCAGAAGGCTCCTTGCAGAAAGTGGTACAGGCAAGATAGTGGTACATCAACTCCTGATATACTGCCACTGTCCGAGGTTTTGTATCCCTCAATTCCCTGTTTGTAGGGACATACTCTTCATAAGGAGCGTCCCCCATTGGCAGCTTTGAAATCTCTGCCATTTCATGAAGGGCTAAGCCCAACTCACCCAGCACAGTGGCAAAAGTCCCAGTAAGCAAGTTATATCGCTCCATCAAGGCTAAAAATAAGTTAGGGTTGATAGGCAGCCCAACACTTGTAGCGTTCACAGCCGCGAACAAGCCAATACTTTCTAGCTCCGTCTGGAAGTGCTTCAGGGCCTAGGCAGTCAAACTGGCCCATCGAAGATTCCTCGGGCTAAGCCACCCACTGGTCCGAGGGTTGACCCTGGGGTACATTCCTCCCTGCCCCATAAAGTCATTGCAGAAGGTCGACATCTGAACCAGCTGGATCAGCGAAGTATCCTCACTCAGGACACTACCCGGCAGTAATCCCCTAAAGGGCATAACTGGGCCTGAAGGTCTGCTCATAAAGGATCCCTGGGTCAATCCTTTGTTATATAAAATCTTCCCCGTCGGCCGTGAAGATCTGGAGTCAGAGCCCACATCATCTTCCTAGGATATGTGGCGTGGAAGAACGCAGAGATAGGGTAATCCCTGGGCATCCTGGGCAGATACATCACCGTGCCCTCAGTAGTAAACACCCAATCCTCCTTCTTGGGCTTGGTCTGGGATTGTTTGTCGATAACATCCCCGAACAAGAAACCAGGTTTCTTATACTCCGTCCCATTTATGTATGCCAGGGGCTCCCCACTGATCATACTCAGCAGCATGCGTTCTCCATGAGACACGATCAAGGTCCCCCTTTTGTCATGCCCCAGTCCCAAAATATTGAGGGACTGGACACGTGGCAATGGCCAGCAGCACGCACCAATGGTCAACCCAATTTAATGGAACCATCAGGGCGCACTTAAGCTGTAAAGAAGGTCTACTACAACAAATTACACTAATCTCATCCATAAAGATAAAGAAATAAACTGCATAATGAAATGGAAATAAGTAGCAACAACAAGTCAGTCGGGGAAACAATCCGACTTATGTCTGAATACACTGGCTCATTAGGCCAGGAACAAAAGAGATAAACATAAAGTAAATACTGAGTACGGGTTCAGGTACTCAGGAGAAGTCTTCGGCAGTCACCTCGTCTGCAGGGTTCAGTTCTGCTCCAGTATTAAGTCCAGTAATAGCTTCAGCTCCTGTCCCGTATATCTCGGGGTACTGCTCCTCAGCTAAACCTGGGGACATAATCCATTCCAGGTCCTCAGGGGACATAGCAAGGTACAGAAAATACAAGCCAAATAAATAAGCAGTACAGCAATAAGTACATAATGGGATAAACTATGTAACCAGCTAAGTGATATGCAATATGAGAGCAGCACTAGAACTCAGGCTGAGACCGCTACAAGCTCTGTGTCGGGGAGCCGGTAGCAGTAATAACAGGTAAAGGGTATAATTCTGCTGGAGAGTCTACAACCTCACAATAGTAGTGGATATATATATATAAAATAGCCTGTAGCCTGTGTATCTCCCCCCACCCAATGTAATCACGCAAACCATGACCATAACGTCTCATGTCCATGTCAGCAGGATTATAACTAATGCAACAAGTCAAACTGTCTATAACTAAAATATCTCTGTCAAGTCCTGTATCCTATACAGAATCACCATGAATATCTCAGGAAGATTATGTCCATGTATAGTGTCAAGTATCCTGGGTTGTAGGGTACTTGATATGTCAAGTACAAAAGTAAAGGGTATCGTAAATCCATCTCTAAATGACGAACCCAACACCGCGTACGGTGTTGGCACCCGACTATGATCGGACACTAGGTACGTCATACGTTTCCTAGGTTAAGTAGTTTTAAACAAGTTTATATAAATTTACACAAGACATCCAACAAAGTATTATTACAGAAAATATGAAGATAAAGACTGCAAGTTTGGCAAGGTGCACTTGCCTGATGTTTGGATTCCACTTAGGTCCTGTTCTCGAAAAATTTCCAGAGATGTCTCCGAATGCTGAATAAACATTACCATCATGCTCAGAAGGTGTCAAATAGCTAGGAACGCCTGTCCTTGGGTCCAATTTAGAGACAAGGGCAAAAACAGAAATTTTGGGCCAAAACGGGGTCCACCGGTGGGCCCGCTTTGCACCGAAAAATGTGTCAGGGTCAACTGTCTCCAAATTCACCAAACTTAGTGTCAACAGGTCAGGAACGCTGATACGAACCCAACGAAACTTCCAGAATTGAATTCCGATGAGCCGAGCACAAAATCGCCAGTCGAGTGGGGCCAGTGGGGCCCACGACACGCGATTTCGTCAACGTTCTCAGAATCGAACCAAACTTGGGTCACAGGACCAGCGTATCGCTACAAGTCCGATGGCGCAAGTTTCGTTTCGATCCGACATGTGTGCACGAAGTTAGGGTGAAATGCAGAAAAGTCGAATACGGGGCGATGTCCGCGGATACGCGTTGATTCCGGTGTGCACGCACACCCGAATCAGCTTCCGCAAAATCCCATACATCCGTATCGACATTGCGCACGTATCTGTGAAGACCGCACGCGACCAAGTCGTCCCGTTTGGCGGGGCGTACTCAGTTCCGGGGTAAAATAGGGTCTGGTTTTTCCTGTTTTTGGATGGCGGTGTGCGATCACCACAGGACGCGATGCCCCGAGCGATTTGTCTGGGCACCGAGAGGGTCATACAGGCTACGCAACGCAATTTACGGAATCGAAATCTGAGCTACGAGCAAGAAAATACACGCACCTGAACGGGGTCGAAAAATAGGGTTCTCGTCGTGTCCGACACGTGTCGGACTCGGGGATCAAATTAGGGTTAAGGTTAGGGCTTCCCAAGCGGGGCTACGGCGGCTGAGGGGCGGCGCTGCGGTGGGAGAGGCCGGCCGAAGGGGGCTCGGGCGGCGCCAGCGAGGCTGGACGGAGGCGGCGCAGGGGCCGGAGGCGGCCGGAGCAGCGGCGGGGTTCGCCTCTAGCTGCTGCTCGGCGCTGTCGGGGAAGGAGGCGAAAGGAGGAGGAGGCCGGCTCAGGCGGCTCACGACGGGTTGGTGGCGGCGGCGGCGCTGGTCTGAGGAGGGCGGCGGGTCTCGGGGGTCGTCGGAGTAGGGTTCCGGCGGAGCTTGAGGGAGATGGGGAGGCGGAAGTGGGAGGAGGAAGGTTATATAGGGGAGAGGAAGGCCGAGGGAGAGGGGATAGTGGGCGGGTCAGGCACGGGTAAGGCGGAGGCAAGGGCGTGGGGTCGTGGCCGGCGGGCGCACGGCGGCCGGCGGAGAACGCGGGGCTGCTTCGTGGGGGTGATGGGGGTAGCGGGTCGGGCGGCGGGTTCGGGTGTGGCCGACACGACCCGACCCGACCCGATAGGAAACGGGCTGGGCCGGTCTGCGGGCTGGGCCAAAAAATAAATAATAATAATAATAACAATAACAATTAATTAATTAATAATTAGTTTAAATAGTTTTTAGGCATTTAAAAATAGGTCAGAGGCCCAATAAAATCCAGAAAAATTACCCTAAGTCCGGTTTTCTATTTTACACCATAAAATCATATTTTCATTACATTTTAATATTAGTTATTAGCAATTAAAAAGTATGCAATCACCACAGCACCTATGTAAATTCCTGAAAAATTGCAGAAAATTCCGAAAAATTGATTTTAAACAACTGAAAATTTTAGGGTGATTACAATCTACCCCCCTTAAGAGGATTGCGTCCTCGCAATCGAAAGGTAAACTACAAAGGCACAAATTTATAGAATTAAAGAATGCTTAGGTTTTACCTGATTTTGTAAATAAGTGTGGATAACGCTGGCGCATACCATCCTCTTGTTCCCAGGTCGATTCGCCAGGAGAGTGCTGTTTCCAAGCTACCCAAACCAGTCTGATTGTCTGCCCTCGTAGTGTCTTCTCACTGGTGTCAAGTATACCCACTGGCTGCTCCTCGTATCTCAGGCTAGGTCCCACCGAAATCTCAGAATGATCAACTATATGACTTGGGTCGGTCACGTATCGCCTCAGCTGTGAGACGTAGAATATATCATGCACTCCCTCTAAGGATGGAGGTAATGCAAGACGATAAGCCACCTCACCAATGCGCTCCAAGATATCAAATGGCCCAATATACCTTGGGCTTAACTTGCCTCTGCTGCCAAATCTGATAGTACCTCTAGTGGGCGAGATCCTCAAAAATATATGCTCTCCTTCCTTGAACTCCAGGGGACGTCTGTGCGCATCGGCCCAATGCTTCTGTCTATCCTGGGCTGTACGGAGATGATTCTGAATCTGCTTTACTTTCTCCACTGTCTCCGTTACCAACTCTGGACCCAGTAATTGACGTTCGCCAACGTCACTCCAGCATATCGGCGATCTGCACTATCTTCGGTACAATGCCTCGAAAGGTGCCATCTGAATGCTTGCCTGATAGCTGTTGTTGTAGGAGAACTCCACTAAGTGCAGATGATCTTTCCAAGATCCTTCGAAGTCCAGTATACATGATCGCAGCATATCTTCCAAGATCTGAATTGTGCGCTCTGATTGGCCATCTGTCTGAGGATGATAGGCAGTACTGAATTTATGCCTGGTGCCGAGACTCTCTTGCATGCATCGTCAGAAGTGAGATGTAAATCTCGAGTCTCGATCTGATACAATACTAATCGGCACTCCATGTAATTTTACGATCTGTCGCATATACATGTCGGCTAGTACTTCCGTGGATTGTCCGACTCTGAATGGCAAGAAGTGAGCCAACTTAGTGAGCCGATCCACGATGACCCATACCGCATCCTTTCCACTAGGGCTTCTTGGAAATCCAGTGACGAAGTCCATGGTAATATGCTCCCACTTCCATTCAGGTATGGGAAGTGGCTACAACATACCTGCAGTCCTTTGGTGCTCGGCCTTTACCTGCTGGCAGACTAAGCATTTTGCCACAAATCGGGCAATCTCCTTTTTCATTCTATGCCACCAGTAATATTGTCTTAAGTCCCGGTACATCTTGGTTCCTCCTGGATGAACAGAGTATATGGAGCTATGTACTTTCGTCATCAACTCCTGCCTTAGTTCTCCATTTGGAACATATAGGCGATTTCCGCACCTTAATGTCCCGCCCTCGTGGATGCGAAGTCCCGTTTGCATGCCTGCTTCGGTTCTCTCTTTCAGCCTTCGGAATCTGGCATCATTAGGCAAAGTTTCTTTGATTCTCTCCACCAGCGATGACTTAACTTCGAGGTTAGCCAACAAACCATTTTGTCCAGGTAAAACAATCTCTATCTGGAGATCTTGCAAGTCTTGTATAGCTGAGGCTGCTCAGTTAAGAAATAAGCCGAGGGTTTTCTGCTGAGGGCGTCGGCTACAACATTGGCTTTCCCCGGGTGGTACTGCAGATCTATGTCAAAGTCCACCATCAACTCAAGCCAACGCCTTTGCCTCATGTTGAGCTCCTTCTGAGTATAAACATACTTCAAGCTCTTATGATCAGTAAATATTTCGACCTTCTCTCCATACAGATAATGCCTCCAGATCTTCAATGCAAAAATCACTGCAGCTAGCTCCAGGTCGTGCGTTGGGTAATTTTTCTCGTGGACCTTTAACTGCCTCGATGCATAAGCGATAACCTTGCCATGTTGCATCAAGACACACCCTAGTCCACTACCGGACGCATCACTATAAACAACAAAACCTCCTGACCCTGAGGGAAGAGTCAAGACTGGTGCTGTTGTTAGACGCCTCTTCAATTCTTCAAAGGTATTCTGGCATTCTTCCGTCCATATGAACTCCTGATCCTTCCGTGTCAGCTTAGTCATCGGCTCTGCGATCCTTGAAAAATTTTCTATGAACCGCCGGTAATACCCAGCAAGTCCAAGAAAACTTCTCACTTCTACAACAGAGGTAGGGGTAGGCCAGGTTTCTATAGCAGTGACCTTCTCTGGGTCCACAGACAGTCCTTCATCCGAGATAATATATCCTAAGAATGGCACCTTGTCCATACAGAACTCACATTTGCTGAGCTTGGCATACAGTTTATCCCTTCTCAAAGTTTCTACCACAATTCTGAGGTGTTCCTCGTGCTCTTCGTGGTCCTTGGAGTAGACTAGAATATCATCAATGAATACCACCACGAACTTATCCAAGTACTGATGGAAGACTCTGTTCATCAAACTCATAATACAGCAGGTGCGTTGGTTAAACCAAACGGCATTACTAGGAACTCATAATGTCCATACTTAGTCCTGAAGGCCGTCTTTGGGATATCTTCCTTCTTCACCCTAATCTGGTGATAACCGGATCTAAGGTCAATCTTTGAGAATACCCTAGCACCACTCAATTGGTCAAACAAGTCATCAATGCATGGTAAGGGGTACCGGTTCTTAACAGTTACAGCATTAAGGGCTCTGTAGTCAATGCACAAGCGTACAGTCCCGTCCTTCTTTGGTACAAAAAGTATAGGTGCTCCCCAAGGTGAAACACTGGGCCGGATAAATCCTTTCTTCAGAAGATCGTCAACTTGTGCTTTCAATTCTACTAACTCCTTAGGTGCTAGCCGATATACCGATGAAGTGATAGGTTCGGCTCCTGGAGTTAGGTCTATTGTGAATTCTATCTCCCGATCAGGTGGTAAACCTAGAAGGTCGTCGAAAAATACATCCACAAATTCTGATATGACTCTTGGGTAACCTGAATCCTCTTCTACAGTTAATACCCTAAGAGTTGGCTGGACCCCTTGTTCTACAGCTCCTCGAAGAAATTCAAACTCAGGATGGCTAGGGGGTCTAAATATCACTTTTCCAAGCCGGCAATCCATTGTCGCATGGTACTGACTTAACCAGTCCATACCAAGTACAACATCGTAATCAGGCATAGAAAAGATCAGGAATTGGGCTCGCATCTTTCGGCCACAGACTACTACCGAACATGATCTACAGATACCACTAACCGGGATAATTCCACCTCCCGTTAGAATTCTCTTCATCTTTGAGAGAGGTGCGGTAGCTACTCTATGTGTGACTACGAAGCTAGCAGCAATAAATGAATGCGAGGCTCCAGAATCAAATAGAGCTATAGCAGGAATTGAAGCTACTAATATGGTACCTGCTATCACTTCGCCTGCAGTAGCTTCTTCTGTGACTGCTAGTGCATATGCCTGACCTCGTCCCTGAGCGGGACCCCTTTGCTGACGAGCCTGCTGGAACAAAGCTGCCTGAGGTGGTAGTGATGGCCTGGCTCCTCCAGGCCCTGTCTGAGTTGCTCCCCCAACTGGAAGAGCTGGCCTAGGTGCAGGTGGAGCTGGTTGATTCGGAACTCCCTCTCGACGTTCCGAGCAGTCCTTTGAGAAGTGTTGTCCGGATCCGCAAACCAGGCAGAGTCCCAGCTTGCATCTACATTCTCTTTCAATATGACCTACTTTGCCGCAGTAATGACAAGTAGGTAGGTTCTTTGATGCTGCTTTCTGAGGCAGGTTCTTCTGGGGCCGTTTAGCAGATTCCCCTGGTGATGACTTGGACGGTGCTGAGGAGAATGGACGTTTCAGGCCTGATTCCCTTTGAGTAATGCGCTCCATTCGACGTGCTGCAGCTAAGACGTCGGAGTAAGATGTGGGCGCGACCGATCCGATTAACTTCTGAAGCTCGAACCTGAGTCCATCAAAGAACTTCTTCGCCTTCTCTTCTTCGGTAGGAATTAGAGAAGGGGCAAAGCGGCTCAGGCGAATGAATTCGGTGTTATATTCCTCCACCATCATGTTGCCCTGGATCAGGCGGTTGAATCTGTCTCGGAGTTCTGACCGAGCCACAACAGGGATGTACATTTCCTGGAAGAGTCTGGAGAACTCCTTCCAGGTGACCTGATCATGTCCGAGCCTTCTTTCTTTGGACAACCACCAATGGTGCGCGTTGTCCGTCAGTTGCATACGGACGGCAGTCATCCATTTGTCCCTTGGTAGTTCAGCGGCCTCCAACTGATGCTGCGTGTTCGTAAGCCATTCATGAACTTCAGTTGGTCCTTCCTTGCCCGAGAAGGTACGGGGTTTGAGTTGGCAGAAATCTGTGTTAGATCCCGTCGCTGGTCGCCTATTTGGTGGATTTGGATATTCCAATGCTGCGACTATGCTGCTCCTTAGGTTCTCGGCCTCATGACGTTGGGCCTCCTGTTGGATCTGTTGTTATGCCTGCATCATGGCATAGAACATCTGGAATATTTGCTGTCCGTCCATTGCCTGCCCTGGGGGAAGACATGCATCGTAGGAGGGAACTGGGGTGGAGGCGGAATGTCATCACGCCTGAACCTGGAACTGGGCTGGCCAGATTGATTGCTCTGAGAGGATTGTCCTCTGGTATCTGGCGTCGTTCCAGCTTCACAGGTAACCACAGCTTCAGGCGGTGTACCCAAGGGATTCTCGTCACCACTTCTGGGATCCATTACTCTGCATAAAAAGAAAACAATGAGAACGCACAGAGGAATCAAATCAGGATGCAATTCAAGCAATTAAATTGAATTCGACATAGAGTCCAAAAACGATTCAATCAATAGACGAGATCCTATAACTTATCCTATCTTATTGCAGGCCTGTTCGGTCCCTAAGTTAAAACCGAACAATTTTGTTTAGGACCTGCATGGGCCACCACAAAAACCTTGTCACGCCCCAGTCCCAAAATATCGAGGGATTGGACACGTGGCAATGGCCAGCAGCACGCACCAATGGTCAACCCAATTTAATGGAACCATCAGGGCGCACTTGAGCTATAAAGAAGGTCTACTACAACAAATCACACTAATCTCATACATAAAGATAAAGAAATAAACTGCATAATAAAATGGAAATAAGTAGCAACAACAAGTCAGTCGGGGAAACAATCCAACTTATGTCTGAATACACTAGCTCAATAGGCCAGGAACAAAAGAGATAAACATAAAGTAAATACTGAGTACGGGTTCAGGTACTCAGGAGAAGTCTTCGGCAGTCACCTCGTCTGCAGGGTTCAGTTCTACTCCAGTATCAAGTCCAGCAATAGCTTCAGCTCCTGTCCCGTATATCTCGGGGTACTGCTCCTCAGCTAAACCTGGGGACATAATCCATTCCAGGTCCTCAAGGGACATAGCAAGGTACAGAAAATACAAGCCAAATAAATAAGCAATGCAGCAATAAGTACATAATAGGGTAAACTATGTAACCAGCTAAGTGATATGCAATATGAGAGCAGCACTAAAACTCAGGCTGAGACCGCTACAAGCTCTGTGTCGGGGAGCCGGTAGCAGTAATAACAGGTAAAGGGTCTAGCTCTGTTGGAGAGTCTGCAACCTCACAATAGTAGTGGATATATATATATAAAATAGCCTGTAGCCTGTGTATCTTCCCCCACCCAATGTAATCATGCAAACCATGACCATAACTGTCACGACCCGCACCCAAAAAATCGGGCATGAGTCATGGGTACGTCCAGCCTACGCCGCAGCATCGGCGGTAGAACGCTGTCTAGGTCAACTATCTAAATAATAATCTCACACAAAAATCGGCCATGACCTCTCCAAAAGGAGGGCAACCATACAAACAATATATAAACCTGTCAAGATCTCAACTCCAAACGGAGGAGCAATATCATAATGATAACCATAATATACTCAATCACGAATCTAAGCACGATAAGATAACACAGAGATCTAACAACTATAAAGTCTAACCAACAACAACTACTACAACAACCACAACATCAATAAAAATAATACAACATCCAAAATAATATACAATACAAGGTCTCAATCCAAAACCGGAGATAAATCCGGTGCTAAAAGCTAATAAAATAACAAGATCCTAGTGATCCCGGCTACCAATCCGGAAATTACCCCTAAACTAGAGGGTCCCTGTCTGCACCATCGACAGGCTCAGGTCCATAAAACGTCGGACACCACTCCTCCGGATACTCTGAAAAATATGTCCAGTCAGGACTGGAGCAAGTACATCTCTAACAGCAGTTCCATTTAAATGATAAAAACTATAAAACAGTTATAGCAAGTAGCAAGAAAAATAAAGCAAGTATGAAACAGGAAATATATAAATCACTGGTGCATAAAAGTAAAGATGCATGGAATATCAGAACAAGATAGAAATAACTGTAAGATACAAGAAATCTAAACTACGAGTAAGTCTGTGCACATGAACGTGTAGTGAGTCCAGCATGAAAAACATGTAGTGAGTCAAGTCCAGAAACATGTAAGTGAGACAAGTCAAGAAATGCATGAGAGTCCAGACTATAAAGAATGAACTCGGTGTCTTTGAAATACTTGTTTCGACATGTAAACGGCTAGGGATAAGTACGGCTCACCGCGCACTGGGTGCGCGGCTGCTATCATTCCAGATTAGACCAGAGGGAGTGATTCTTGATGATGCCAGATAGGAATGTTTACATGTCTACTCGAGTATTTCCCCGCCCCGACTAATACAAGTGGATCCAAGACCCGACACGCAAATCAAGATGAGTCCAGCCTGAACATGAGTGATGCATGTAGTGATGCCTGTAGGTGATGCCAGTAGTGATTCCAGAATAGAGGCCAGAAACATAAAATGTACGTGTCGCAAGTAAATGAATCCAGAAATATCAGTCAGTG